>JANHGO010008097.1:0-46788 GCA_024606505.1 Aquila spilogaster | reverse complement strand
GGTGGGTCGAAGGCTTCGTCTTGCGCAGAAGCTTCTGGGTCCCAGCCGCAGTCGCGTGCGAGGCTCCCTGCTCCTGGCCACTTCAAGGCCTCTCCCTCCGGGACCCCAACTCCTCTCCTCAGGGCTCCCCCCGCGTCCCCTCCCTGCCCATACGCTGAGGGGAACCGAAAAAGTCCCCTCCCCACTCCCTCGCCCACCTCCGGGTCCCCAACACTCCTCCCGCTCGACATCGTCTCCCAACGCCGCTCACGCTCCGCCGCCTCCCGCCGTCCGGCTCTGTCTGCCCCCACTACGCAACAATCCCCGCCCCGATTGGCCGCCCGCTGCCCTTTCAGCCAATCAGAGGCGGCGTAGCACCGCTCAGCGGCCTGACAGCGTTCTGTCGTTGCCAGGCAACGGGGAGACGCCGCGGCGGGGGGGCGTGGTCAGGCCGAGGGGCGTGCGCATGCGCAGGAGCCCCCGCCCACAAGGCGCTATGGCGGCGCGGGAGCCGCGCACCTGAGGGCGGGTGAGGGAGAGCCTGGCCTGAGGCCACGCCCACCGCCGCCAGGGGGCGTGGCCTCAGCCCAGCAGGAGAATGGGGCGAGCTGTGGAGGGGGCGTGGCCTAAATGGAGCGCGCCGTGACGGGGCGTGGCTTATGCGTGGAAGGGGGCGGGGCTTCGTGGTGAAGGGGCGGGGCTTAGCGAGGGGTGAGGTGTGCGGGGACATGGGAAGGGTTATGGGGACATAGGGAGGGTCATGGGGGCTGTGGGGACGTTATGGGGGCATAGGGAGGGTCATGGGGACGTAGGGTGGGTTATGGAGCCGTGGGAAGGGTTATGAGTTGGGTGTTGTGGGGATATGGGAAAGGTTATGGGGATATAGGGGGTGTTGTAGGGACGTAGGTATGTTTTGAGAACATGGGGAATGGTTATGGGGTCATGGGCACGGGAAGGGTTGTGGGGATGTGAGGTTTTGGGGACTTAGGGAGGGTTATGGGGAGGGAGCAGGCATTTATGAGAGTGAGGTTATAAGGCTTGGGAGGTTATGGTGACATAGAGGAGTTACGAGAACAGGGGGGTGGTTATAGGGATGAGGAATGATTTATGGGAATGGAAAGGGTTATGGGAACATGGGAGGGTTATGGGGACATGGAGAGTGTTAGGGGCTTTATTGGAATGGGGGGTGGTTTATGGGAATGGGTGGCCTGTGGGAACATGGAGAGGGTTATGGGGTATGGTTATGGGGACTTGGGGAATGGAGACAGGGGAGGGTTATGGGGAATGGGAATGAGAACATGGGGGAGGGTTATGGGGATGTGAGGTGGTTACGGGGACATCAGGGGTGGTTATTGGGATGTGAGGGGGTTATGGGGACATCGGGGGTGGTTATGGGGATGTGAGGTTATGGGGATGGAGGGATATGGGGTGGACGGACATTTATGGGAATGAAGTTATAGGGACAAGCTCTCCCACCTCCTGCAGGATGAAGGAGTGGTGGGTGCAGGTGGGGCTGCTCATTGTCCCGCTCCTGGCCGTGTACCTGCACATCCCACCCCCACGGCTCTCCCCAGCGCTGCTCTCCTGGAAGGCCTCTGGAGCTTTCTTCACCTACAAACACCAAAGCATCTTCTACAGAGGTGAGGACACCCCCATGGCCACCAGGAAATTGGGTTGCGGGCGATACTTGGGCTGAAATCCTTTTGTTTTGGTGGTGCCGCATCTTGAGGTCCCTCCATTCCTTCCATAGATTCCACTGGTGCTGTGGGCAGCTCCGACATCGTCATCCTCCTGCATGGCTTCCCCACCTCCAGCTACGACTGGAGCAAGGTGAGAACATGGGGACATCCCGCTGGGATTCCTCCCTCCTGCCAAAACTCCTGTTTTCCTACATTCTTCTTCCTTGCAGATATGGGAAGGACTGACCCAACGCTTTCACCGGGTGATCGCTCTGGATTTTGTAGGGTTCGGGTTCAGCGACAAGCCTGTACGTAGCCTGGAAGGAGGAGCTACTGGGGGTTTGGGAACTGGTGTTCATTTGGGCTTCACGTACCAATTTCTTCCCCCATTTATAACTTCTGGAAAAGGAATGAGACGTTCTAATAGTAGAAGGGATAAATAAGGTTCATGGTGGAGGTGGGTTCGGTGAATGTGTTGCCCTTCCTTGGGTGTGAGGTCCTTTAGGGGACATAGAGAATGGTTATGGGGACATGGGGAATGGTTATGAGGACATCCCAACCGCTTTGGGATGGATCACAAAATGCTGCCCCGAGCTCCCAACTCCTCTATCAGGGTCTTGATTTTGGAGTGTTTGTGGGTTTACAGGGGCCACGCTCTCACAGTGATTCTGCTTTCCTTGGCAGAGGCCCCACCACTACTCCATTTTTGAGCAAGCCAGCATCGTCGAGCGGCTGGTGCGTCACCTCGGCCTCCACCACCAGAGGATAAACCTCCTGTCCCACGATTATGGGGATACGGTTGCGCAGGAGCTGCTCCACAGGTTGCTGGTCTGGCTGCTCCGTGTTCATAAAATCATGGAATGATAGGGTTGGAAGGGACCTTAATGGTCGTAGAATCATGGGATGTTGGGTTGGAAGGGATATTAGAGATCGTAGAATCATGGGATGTTGGGTTGGAAAAGACCTTAGAGATTGTAGAATCATGGGATGTTGGGTTAGAAGGGTTCTTAGAGATCGTAGAATCATGGGATGTTGGGTTGGAAGGGATATTAGAGATCGTAGAATCATGGGATGTTGGGTTGGAAGGGACCTTAGAGATGCCCCCCAGCTCACAGAGGGTGTTTCACCATCTCCCCTTCTGTTCCCAGGTATGAGCACAATAAAACTGGCAGCATCCTGATCAACAGTCTCTGTTTGTCCAACGGAGGTAAGGTTTGCCCAGCGTGCTGGGATGGGTGGTAGGGTCAGTTTTTAGAGGTCCTTTGGCTCAGGTTTTCACCAAGATTGTTGAAGGGAAAGACTGGGAAATGCAGAACAAAACAGTTATGGCATTACAACTCTGTTCTCTGTAATCTTTCCCAGGAATTTTCCCCGAAACGTACTACCCCAGATTCATCCAGAAGGTGAGCTGCTGCCTGCAGGAAAGGCGCTCCGGCATCACCCATCTGTGCCCTGCAGAGTGGTGCCACCTACTTTTTCCTTCTGCCCCAGGTTCTCAAGGATGGGGGCTTGCTGTCCCCCATCATCACAAGGCTGATGAACTTCTTCTTCTTCTCCAGAGGGTGAGTTGGGCTCTGCGATGCTGGGTTCCATCCAGAGGTGTGGGACATGGAGAAGGGTGAGCGCAGGGATTTACATATTGGGTATTTAGCAAAGAGGGAGAAATCCCAGGCACTGCCCTAGCAGAGGTTCGCTCCTGAATTTGAATAATGGTTTCGATGCTTCAAGGTTGGAAAAGTGGTTTATTTTGCTGGAATCCTTCTCTCCCATGAGCATGGAATTGTATGTGTTAGAGGCAGTAAAACCCCTAAACCACACTTTACATACGGTTTAGGATCAGCTGCGTATTTTCACCAGGTGTTGCACATTTCTTTTGGTGTCCAAAAAGCCTTTGGGCTGAATGCGAAGCACGTTTGGGAGATGACTTGTAGGGTTTGCTTGCACCTAAGTGTTTCACAGCATAAGGTGGGAGCGCTGACCCTTTTGTGCCCTGGGCTCTTTCCAGGCTCGGGGCTGTCTTTGGGCCGTACACACAGCCCTCACAGGCAGAGTACTGGGACATGTGGACGGCAGTGAGGACCAACGATGGCAATCTTGTTGTAGACAGGTAGGCTGCTGAGATTGCTGCGGGAGCTCTTGAGTTTGACACTCTTGAAGGTTGCCAGCACTCAGCCAAGTGTCCAGATGTGGGATCCTCAGTCTCCAGCTGCTTTTGCTGGGCTTTGGGATCACTGTTTACCCCCCAAAAAAGATGTGGGGTGTGATCTGAACACATCAGCTGTGTAACAATGGGCTCCTCCTCAGTATTTTGCAGTACATAAACCAGAGGAAGAAGCACAGAGACCGCTGGGTTGGGGCTTTGATGTCCACCTCTGTCCCACGTGAGTAGGAACTGGTTTTCTTCCATTTGGAGTGAGGCTGTGGGAAATCGCATCTCCCGCAGGCACTGAAGTGTGGTGCTGGCTCCTTCCATTCATCAAGGAGCTTCGTGCAATGCTGATGAGGATAACGAGGCTCAGGTGGGGTCTGTGCAGGGGTAGCTCCAGTTTAAGGTTCAGTGGGGTCACCTCCTTGGCTTGGTTGAGGATGTCCTTGGATACAAAAGCTCAATTTGCACTTCTTTCTTGCAGTACATTTAATCTACGGGCCCCTGGACCCTGTGAATCCACACCCAGAGTTTCTCCAGCTTTACAAGTAAGACACAGAGCAGCAGTACACAACTGAGGTTTCATTTCACAGGGCGTTTTGTCTCAGTTCCCTTTCCATCGAGGTTGGTTTTCCTTCTCACCTCTGCCCTACACAGTCCGGCAGTACAGTAGCTTGGAAATTTGTTTCCCAATTTTAGGCATCAAAGTCACAATTCTTAGTCACAGCTATCATGCATGTGATAACCACATCAGACAGTTAAGATTTATTAAGTCCAGAAAATAGAACAGGGGCCAGCTGTACGTCTTAGAGGGTTTTTGGTGCCAAAATCAAGTTATGGAGAGAATCCCAACTGTGCAAGAAGGCATTCACCAGCTGGTTGTATTCTGAGCCTGCTGCAGTTCCTGTGCTTAAGTCTTGCTCCATTCTTCCAACAGAAAAGTGCTTCCCATGTCCACAGTGTCGGTGCTGGATGACCACATCAGCCACTACCCCCAGCTGGAGGATCCAACAGGCTTCCTGAATGCCTATTTGAACTTCATCAACTCTTTCTGAGCTGCTGCAGTTCTGTTCTCTCTCTGTTTACAGCTCAAGAGACCTTGATTTTTATCTCCAGATCCAGGACTTCGGATCTGTAAGCCCCCAAAGTATAGACAGTGATGCTACGCTGTATTTGCACCTATCGAGGTGCACCTAAGCACCATAATTTTGTCTTTGGTAATCTCTTTTTACAAGGAAGTCAGCACAAGGTCCCCCCTTTCCCCTCTATTCCCAACTTTTGATCAAGGACTTTTCACAGCTTGAAGCTCAGGAGAAAGCTGCAGTGGTGTTCTGCAGTACAAAAGGAATATGCTGTTCGTAACCTCTATATACATTGGTTTTTTTTGTCTCTATTTTACACAAAATGATTAAAAAATGGTACATTTATGGGCTAGCAGACTCTGCAGGTTTTGTGCGCTTTTTAACTACTTAAACTTAACAGCAATCCTTTAGGAATGAGGGGCTTCTGCTGAGTAAACAGCCCCTAAGGGCTCATTTTTGGAATTGAGGACTTGGAAGCGGACAGAATTAGAAGAATTTTCTATTTTATTGACAGTAATTCATACGAATTCTACCACTTGGACCAGTGTTTATTTTCTGTTAATAAAAATCAGTTTTGACAAAAATCCAGTTCCATTTTTCTTACCACCTACGTCTTTTATTTTCCCTGCTCTACTGCCAGCGGCCAGAGATACAATAAGTTAGAGAGGAATGAGCGAGTGACAGTGAGGGAAAGGATAAGGGAAAGGCTCAGAACCAGCCAGCCACTACTGTAACATCATACAAAATATTTACCAAATCGAGGAGTAAAAACGACATGCAGAAGGACAGACAGGCTGCTTGATCTGGTTAACACCCAACTGGTGCTTGCAAAGTTTCCACCGCAGCTGAGGCACTGTAACACTCAGCCTACAGAAGCCAGGATGACATCTACAGGCATTTCTTCCTTGCTTCTGACTGTCACCTGCATGGTCACGCCATCTCCCAATGCAAGCCTGGACCTTACCAGCACGTCGCAGCCACCTCTGTATACACCTGAAGACCAGAAACAACAAGAAGACAGACTGAGGTTGTGGCCATTTGCACTGGGACTGGGGATGTGACCAAAAACATAAATCCCTTCAGCTCTTGAGGCCAAGACTGAAGATAGTAACAGACATCCAGACTCAGCATGAGTTGCTGGGGGGCCAGGCAGATTTAAATGGGCAGAAACCAGGAAGGGAATAGATAAAGCTCGCTTCCAGTTTGAGAGGGCAATACACAGCCATTCTGCCAGGAAGGCACAGGCCATTGGCTCAACTTGCAGGTGCTCTGAGAAGTGTAAACCTGAACCACAGTCACCAAATAAATGTGGACACAACAGGCCATTTTAGGATGAGGCTTCAGTGGCAGAAACTTGAAAACAAAATGGTCCTAGAAATCTACTTCTGAGATAACAACTGGAAAGGAATTTAGTTCAGTGTTTCTAGAAGTTCTTATTCAAAGTATTATTCACTGCTGTTCCCACATGCAGAATGCCTTCATGCTGAGAGACACACAGCCTAGCCTGAGTACACCCACAATGGCAGGCTGCAAAATGAGCACCAGCTGCATTCAACTCACAGCTCTCCACAGGAGAGAAACGATGAGAGCAAAATCTCCTAACCTATTTTCCCATCATTTAGTAAAAATCTGTCTGTGTGGGAAACATGGAAACAAATAGTGTGAATACGTACCGGCTAAGTAGAGCGTGTGAGAATTTTTGTTCTCTGGCACTTTATCTGATCGCTCACAGGGCTGCATGCCCAAGAACTTGATGATGTTATTGACAGCTTCTGCATTCAGAAATTGAAAAAGAAAGTTATCTCCAGCTTGGTGCCAAGATTTCTGTGAGAACAACTAACTTGTGATGTCCTTGCTGCTGTCTTAACAGCCCAGGAAGGCATCTTTCCCTTCAGCCAGCCTCAGCCTGAGAACTGCCAATCTTCTGCTCACGACAGTCCCAACAGTGCAACACAAAGCTTTGTTGCTGGGACATGATATTGCATAAGAAGGCACCTAATCCTCCTCCTCCCACACTAACTACCTCCTCAGAGTGGAAGATTTGCCAGGATTACTACATGGGTCAGTAATAAATGAGGACAGATCATCTTACCTTCGAGGGTTTTAATTGAACCAAGTGCAAAGGTTTCTTCTTTCTCAAAGTCATCTCCCACTTCTTCCCATGCAGCTGCAAAGTTGGGCTTCAAAACCTTCTGAATGTGATCAGACACTGTCACTTCCAAATCTTCCAACTGACAGAAAAAAGCAAGGGAGATTTTCAGCTGCCACTTACAGAAAGGATCCAACTCTCAGAAAGAAAAACAAAGGCAGAGCAGCACTTTGATGAGACAACTCTGGCACGCTTGGCTTTAATTTCAGGAGAAATGCATAATAATATGCTAAAAGAAGCAGAGAAGAAAATCAGTATTTATGGTGGCCATCTGTAAAGCTTAAAAAATAATGTACAGAAAAGTGCCAAAGGAGACCAGAAAATGGGGCAACTGCTTTTTGAGACAGAGCTATTGCTACTTTCACACCTGCCACCACAAATCCTATCTTCATATGGCACTAAAGCCAAACTAACTTTTGGCAGAAGTATGGTTTTGGGTAAGGATTTAAAGCAGACATGTGCTATGAGTTTCTGGCAACAGTGTTTCACGTACACCCTGTGTTCTCTCCCATTGGCTTCAGATCTGAAAGAAAACTGTCACTCCAATGGTCACATACTCAGAATTAATGACAAGAAGACATAAAAACAGTCCTTAACTCACCACGTACTCATCATCATAGCCATCTTCTTCTGGGACTCCAGTGTTTGGGTCACAGTCCCTAACAGTGAACTTCATTGTGCAACTAAAAGTACAAGCAACTGGGGAGGAAAGGAGAAGCCCACACAGGTTAGTGGTGCAGTTTCTTCTACTTGAGCCCTTGCTTCCCAAAAAGGAGTTTGGAGGAAAATACATTAGCTTTTCCTCAAAAGATACAGACATGGCAGTGGTCAGGGCACTTTTCACCTTATAAAATTTCCTCTAGACTCCAAGATGAAGACCAAAGGAGGATCTCAGAGGGGGAGTATGCCATAGTGTGACAAACACAGCTCCACCAACTTGCAGGGTGCTGCAGTGTGGTCCAGTCAGCATCAGCCACCAAAGAAACACTGCAAGGGTTCCTGACAAGTGGATTACGATCCAAAAATCACAGTTTAGGGAATTCAGGCTAGTTCTGATCTTCTCTGGTTTAAAGTGCTAACCAAGAAATCCAGCTCACAGACAAGCTGAGTCATGTTAAATCAACTTCAAATCCAACAGAGCTTATTTGAAGTGTGAATATATTAGGAAAGAGAAGTAAAAGCGGCATCTACCAACCGATTTTTACTCCATTAGCACTTCGTTTTGCTGATTCTGTTCCCAAACACTATCCAGCATCCATAATTTCACTGACGCAAGATAATAAATTCAGTTTCCCGTATCACCTGCATTCTAGTCCTCACTACCATCTCGTTTTTAATCATCCAATATGAATGATAAGTTAAAAAATCATGCATGCTATTTTGCACAAATGTAGGTCCTACGTAAAGACCGGCATGTATGACAAGACAGATGAGAAAAGCAGTACTGGAATCTCGGCATGGACTCACCAAATCCCACACCCTGAGCATTTTAACAGCTGAACCACTCCCTCCCAATTGGTACCTGCAGTGGGGTCGTCCTGGGGCATCTGAACGAGGGTGTAACACATGCCTGGCTGGTTGTAAGCCAGGCTGGGTGCTGGGATGCAACAGATCACATCATAAATATCCGATGGCTCCATCTGCACAGTGACTCTCTCCAGCAGCTGATCATTTAACGTGTTTGTGCAATCAAACTGCAGAAGTATAAATTGAAAAGGTCTCAAGCATGGCAGAAACATTTCTCATCAGCAGTTTCCCCCAAATTAGCTGAAACGCTCCACTGCACACAGCAGGCATCCTCTGTCTCTGACCCACACCCGCTCTTCTCACTGAACAGCTACTCTCTCCAATTTTACTACAGTTCTCCAGCAGACAGATGGGGGCTTATGATCCCTTTTTTTTTTTAATAATCATTTTTCGAGGTGAGCAGCGCATATCTTAACTCTATTGTGCAACTCTGTTAAAAGGAAAGCTGCTCTCTCCAGGGCACATTGACAATGCTGTTTGTATTACAGTCTGGTCTCATTAAAGGCTGACTCCTACTGCATGCTGGCAGCACTGCTTAATTTCCCTTAGAATCAAAGAATGGCTTGGGTTGGAAGGGACCCCAAGGATCATCAAGTTCCAACCCCCGTGCCGCAGGCAGGGCCGCCATCCTCCACTTCTGGTACCCTTACCTGGAAAACAATGTGATTTGTGAACACATGTTTGATACAACGAACAAAGTACTCTGTTTCTGCTTCTGTGAGCTGCACTGGTTCTGAAGACTTGAATAACGGCCCCAAACTCCTGAACTCTGGAATGGCTGCCAGTTGCTCTGCACAGAGAGGAAAAGGAAACGGACACTTAGTGACAGGCATATTCATCACTCCCACCTGACCTGTGGCAATCCTCCCACTACTTCAAGCACTGATCTTCTCTCATACCTTGGAATATATCCTGACGTGAAGGAGCAACTTTTTCAGGTTTGCTGGTCACTAGGGAAATCTCTGTGACAAGAAAAGACATTGTGCTGTCAGCTCCACTGCACAGTTCTAAGTGCCTTTGTATCTCTGCTAAAAACTCATTAACCTGTAGCATTTCACACATTCTGCTCGTTATCCCTGCCACTTCATTACACATGCATTTAAAAGTCTCTTCTGCTGGGCAATACTGGATTGCAAGGAAAAGAGAGGAGAGAGATTTGATGAAGAAAGCGCACTATAATTTAGAATAGCCAGCAAAAAGCTCACTACACTGACTGCATGACTGCTCCAGTTTCAGTACACAGCATAACCACAAGTGTGATATATGAGCACAGCAACACTCAGGACAAGCTGTCATTTCTCAGAAGTCATTAACTTCTTTACCCTGCTTATGTGAGAACATTCAACCCATAGAATTTGAAATCCCATATCTAAAAGATAAAAAAAGGAGAAAGGGAACAAAAAAAAACAACACAACATCTTCTAGAAAGGTTGTGCAAGGTCAAGATGCAAAGTTTACAAGATCAGAGGAGAAAGCCAGTGAACTGACTTAGTTCTTCTGGAACATATTTTTTTCAAGCATTTACGAGATGATAAATTCTGATGAGGTACAAATTTCCCTCCAATAAAATCAGCAGAATAACACCATCTTGCCAATCCACTTTTTTTTTTAATTTTGGAAGAGGTTGTTTTCCTTTCCTTCATCTGTGAAGCTCAGACAGGCTTGCTTAGGCAGAGTCTGTAACACTAAACTGTGTAAGGCATTCAGCTGAGCCACCTCCAGTCTTGGCCTTATCCTACTAGGACAGCAGCCAGTTCACAGACATCAAGTATCATTACGGCAACCTGAATGCTTGCAGTCTTGCCTAGAACCTGATTATAGGAAGCCTGAGCATTACCTGCTTTCTGTTCAAAGATCGGTGCAGTGGCCAGCGGAACTGTTTTCATATCAAAAGGTTTGTCAGAAGGCTCCAGCGTATATTGGTGCAGGGCTTTCTCCATTCCAGGAACAGAGACGGTCAGCCCTGCAAAGCAAAACAGCAGACAGAAGATTTCAGTTTCAATAGGTGGAACTGTCAAAAACCTACAGGCACTATGATACAGGGTTGACAAATGAACACTGCCAGCTTCGTATTGCCCACTGCACTAGAAGCGACAAGGCGCCAGAGTCTGAAAAACTGACCAGTGCTTCAGTCACATCCTTCTTGAGATCAAGTAAAGTAAAATCATTCAAGAAGTTTTTCTCTACAGCCTGTCCATTGGCTCAGACTGCTGAGAAAAACTCGTGTGAAATCTAGAGTTCACAGCTAGATAGATATTGTTTGGACTTTGCCTAATAAACAGCTGGTAAAAGTACTTTCATTTCTTAGTAAACACACACACACTTGCATACATGCACACACACGAAGTACATCAAGATCCCGTGCAGAATAAAACAGCTGCTCTGAAGACGATAGAGAAAGTTGCCTTTCCAAAGAGAACTGGAGTCTAAATAGATCACTTGAGAGAAGTCATATTTGAATAGTCTTAAACCTTAAACACTTTGTTCATGTGACCTTTTTATAACCAACTGTCACAGCAAGATGTGTCATCCCCTTTTGTTTCATGGAGAAGACAGAGCAAAGGTTAAGCAAGCAGAGGTCCAAGCTGAGGAAGAGGCAATGATGAAAACACCCATCCTATATTCCTGCTCTGTTTACCTAGACAACCTTTTCCATATTTTGCTAAATATGCCATTCTCAGTTGGCATAAATATTGCCCAACAAAGAGCTAGTGCCAGGAGAAACACATGGTTACATTCCTTCCGGTTATTCTGACCCAAGTTACACAAGATGCTTTATAGCAAAACTCTTCTTACAGCAACAAACCCATCCATAATGTGAAATAACAGCTCAGACTTCAAGGGTGCATAGATTCCAACCCTATCACTCACCATTAAAAATATAGGCAGCATTCAGGGCTATCTGCCTCTGTTGAAGAACATTCAAGTAGAACGTTGCTCTGTCCCGAACTTCGTCATCACTGTCCATCATACATCTGTTGTGGAGAACAGAAGGACAGCAGTCAGCTCCCTCAGGAAGATACAGGCAGTTTATGAAGGCTGAGTGGTCTTAGTAAGAGATGCAAACCTGGAACAGCTGAGACTACTACTCAGCCACACGCAAGTTACTATTTAAGAGTAACATGAAAACCTATTTTCCTACTACAGATGAATGTAGCAGTATGCATGCTTACTAAAGCACTGTAGATTTATTGCTCTCTAAGGAACATTCTCTTATCAGACTATCAGATGATTTGATGACAAATCACATCTTTCACTGACATACCTTCAGCAGTCCTGTGCTCCTTCCAGACAAGAAGGAAAACACCCTCTGCTCAGCAGAGCCAGCACGTGCTCTGGTTTGGTCTAACTTGCTTCTTCATGAAGACAGACTGCCCAATGTCACCAGCTCTCAGCACATACACAGCACTCATACCCACCCACCTCTGCAAAAGCACCAAGATGCTTGGAAGAAGATTCTCATTCTGGGCACCAAACTTTGCTAATGCACTTACAGCAGCTAGAAGAGAAAAAAGGGAGGTGTCAGAGGTGCTAAAGCTATATGCAAACACGTTTTCACAGCCAGATTCAGAGTGCTGTGTGCACTGCTCTCCTCCAGTTCCAATTACAAAGGTTGTCACTTTCATACCACAAGTCCGTTAGTGATATGCAAAGACTACACTACACCCATATCAAAAAGAAATCGTGAAATGTTAGGGATTACAGATCAAGGTCACCTTAACAGCCCTGCAACCATTTTCCAAGAGGAATCTCCACCAGATGACCTAATTCCAGGTAGCATAAAGTCATTTTCACAAGCAATGCATAGAAGTTAGTTCTTCTTAATATCTTTGGAATCACCAGTGCCTCCCACACCCAGTTTCAGCCCCTAGATTTCAAACGGAACTGAGACATGAACCTATCGAGCATTTGAGGAGAACTTACCAGCCCTCACAGCCTCATTTTCCAGCACGACCCTGTTGAATATGAAGCGGATGTACTTGGATGGGGATGGAGTCCTCGGTCCCTCTTTTCCCAGTAGGTGCAGGATCTTTGTGGCGAGGACAGTGTGCTCACAGTCTTCAATGAACTCGCAGAGGTGAGCCAAGCCAGATTCCTTACTCTCGGGATTCTCCTCAATGATGCTGATTATACAGTCCACAATGGCTCGCTTGTACTCAAAGCCCCCCTGGGAAGAGAAAAAACAAGAACACTCACCGGGCAGGCAGAGCTCAGACCACAGTGCTGCACAGCTCCCCTCATGCTTCGATTACTTCTTTCCATTAAGGACAAATAAAACATTTGTACATAAACAGAAAAGAGGAGGCAGGCTGGATAATCTAATAGGGTCTTCCCAGTTCCCATGGGTCAATATTGGCACAGCATCTTAGAATTTCTTCAGATTGGTTTTTTATGTACCAGCTCTAATTCGTAAGCATCTTTCAGACAGGTTTGACCCACAGGATAAACAGGGTTTCAGTGATCACTCAGGCCCCATCATTGTTGTGCACCCACTGATGTAAAACAAGAGCCCCTTCCCACCATCAGAGCTACCTGCCAAGAACTACACAAAGGAAGTTTCAAACGTACATCATCCCTGAGCATGTTGGAGAGGAAGGTCATCATGACGCTGTGTTTCCGAGGGTATTTCTGGCACAAAGCACTGATAGCCTGTACTACCACTACCTGCAAAACAACAGAGAAAAACATCAGTCACACACATTTATCTAAGGACACAGGCCTCTCACTATCTCAAAAGGTCATCTTGACAGATTATGTTCTTGTGATAAAATCTGGTGGTGGACCCTCAGCACAAATGCATTAACAGCTCCATGCCAACATGCTGCAAGACTCGGCTCTGCTAGAGGGACTGTATTTTGGAATGAATTCAAAGGCCCATTCCTCCCTCTGCCCTCTGATGACCCTGATCTAATTCTAACTTGACTAGTCACGTTTTGTCCTTAAAGCTCTTTGCAGTTTCAAACTTACTGTTTTTATAAGCAAAAGAAATAAGTTTTCGATAAGCTAAGACTGCTGCACACTGGTATCAGCTTTGCATAGTCATGCTATACTCCTCAAGGCAGCTCTGCAGTGTAAAAGGGACGGATACAGATGAACAATCCTTAACCAAGGTATTACCTGATTTTACAGTGACTAAACTTAAAAAAATGAAAATAAAAATTAGTGTGAACTGCAAGCTTCCACTAATTTCTGAAGTATCAGACTGAAGCGATATAGGCTCAAATAGAACAGTTAAAATCCCTCTCCCTCCCTCAAAAGGCAACCAGAAGACAGTAGGGAATTTTCTAGGAAACTGCACTGGAGCCAGTTATCTACCAAATTATGTTTATCCTTTTTCAGAGTGGTGAGAGGAAATGAACCAGTGTATTTGACAGTTGGAAAACAGATGAGTACACCTTCTGAATTTAAAGCTGGCTTCGTTCTATCAGACTGATAAATCACTGGAGGATTAACAAAGGGGAAAAGCTTAATAAAAACAAGAATGGGAGAAAAACCTGCAGCTGGAAAGAGCAGAGGCCTCCAATGCCACACCTTAAACTCATCTGATATTTCTGACACGAAGGAAGAGATCTGTTTCATGAGTCTGTCTACACTGCTCTCGCTCCCTGTCTTCAGCAGGGTGGTGATGGCGAGGGTAGCAATGCTGCGGTTGGAGTCGGTGATGAGGTTTTCCAGGTCCAGGTTGCAGGCAGTGACTGCAGATGGATGCTTCATGGCCACCTGCAAAAGAAACCATTTCAAAGCTACAAGGGAGCAATAGCATCCTGCAACTCAAAGCTTCACTGGGCATCTGTTCACAAAGCATCTGTTTTCTCAATCACTGTTCTGTTCCACAAGGATTGCAATTAAAGCTATGTCATACGACTGCTGGCAGGATGTAATCAAAGCTCAGGTTCTTCACTTTTTGAAAGGAACTCCTCTAACTGTACATTACAGCTCATGGGTTTTACAGCCACATGGCTTGATCCAAGTCTTGCTCTACTACTGCTGTATCCTTGGAATCAGAATGTTATTTCCTCCACACATTCTATTTATACTTTTTGCAGCACAAAATATCGAAGGCTCTGCTTCTTATACAGCTGAGAGCTCACAAGTTATCCAGCCACAGCCTGTTGTAACCTTGTGGTCCAGAAATGAGCAAATATAGCTCGAGTGCAGAAAAGGTTTCTGTCACACCAGAAAATTTGGCACGGAAAAGCCAATCCTTCAACAAGGAGTATTTCTGAATACAGTAATCACATGAGCAGTTGCTCTGGTTTAGGTAATAAAGGCATCATCAGGCACCAAAGTCTGGCTTCCTCTGATGTTCAGAGACTTATGCTTGTTTAGAAGATCTTGGATGCACTCACTTTATTAAGGGTCCGTACAGCTGCATATCTCAAGACAGGTTTGGGAGAACTACAGAAAAGCTGGAGCACTGAAAATAAAGAATCAAGAGAAGTAACTCATGACAAAACACTGCAGAGTAGAGAATGTTTAATAAAACCTGGCTCTAGACACCTTATGAGAGCCCCTATGCCCACAACAGATGTGGAAGTTGAGGAGCAAGTAGTATAAGTCAGAAGTCACCACTGCAGAAAATCAAATATAGTCTCTTTCAAAAAATGGGAGAGGGAAGTCTAATGTATTCCCATCCAACTGCAGATGGCATGCTGAACATTCATGCAGTTCTATTCATAATTCATCACTAGTTTCAAAAGCAGATACAAAATGGCCTTCAGTTTTACACCTTACAACAATAACACGCCGTTTGTCTAGTAGTGACACATCTGTGCTATCTAGTTCTCCTCTACCTTTTCCCTCCCACTTTCTCTTTCTGTAGATGGCACCTCAGTTGCCCCCTCTCTAAAGCTTTGAATGAAATGGGGAAGAAGGAATAAAATCTTTTTCCATCCAGAAGTCCCTGAAATTGAGGACAATCAGAACATTTATATTTTGACTCTAGTGCTTCAGTTAAGCTGTACTTGTCTCTCCAATGTGTTTTTCCACCCTTTCTTTCAGCTAAGTCGATGGTAAAATGGACTCTTGGACCAACCTGAAACAGCAGGTGCCAGCTCCCTTGCTGTGCAGTTTGGCAAATGGATGATTGCAGAAGCAGCTTCATAAATAACCATTTCATGCTTATTCCGCAGACAGCTCTCAATGAAGTCAAACAGTGGACTTTCATGCCTACAAACAGAAGACATTTCACACCGTGATGCTGAACTACATACAAATCCTAACACGGTGTTTCTGAGAACATGAGAGAAAACACAGCACATTGGTTCTCTTGTTTCTTGCACTGTTGTATTGCTGAACTGATCCTTGAGCAATAAAACTCCAATTCCCTACTATTCCATTAATCTTTAGCTCATCTTGTACAAGCCAGAACTCCTGTATTCCAGCAATGCATCACATATCACTAACAAAAATTTTCACTGATCAAAGAATTTCATCAGGAGATGAATTTCTCACAGATCTCCTCTGCTAACATGAGATCAGATTAGGATAGATCCTTCTGTTTGTATCACTGTAATACAGGTAGGTATTGTGTTTGAAATGCATCTAACTAAAAAAGCACAGAAGACTCCTCCCCTCCAGAGATGGCTCAGCAGTTTTAATCCCCCTGCCCGCTGACTTCTGGTGGTATGGTGTCAAACCCAAACCTCATTACACAACTACCACACAAACCACTGCTCAGCTCTGTCTACTTCTAGCTACTCCTTACCTCAAAGCACAATTAATTTTGTAATACACATGCTGCTTCTTTCTTACCCCTCTTCAGATTCCTTCAAGAGCTTGCTTGCAATTCGGATCAGCATGCAGTAGGCAAACTGGGATTTCAGGCCAGACTTTGTAAACTTATTCAGCATCTTGGAAACCGCAAGACGGTCATTTTTTCTAAGGTGATAGAGCAGCCCCAAAGCATGGTACTAAGAAAGCAAAAACAGCCACAAGAACACACAAAGACATTAAATACACACTGCAGTTGGAAAAGGCAGATGGTTAGCCCACTTCTGTGTCTTACAATAGCAGAAACTCCTTCTAATCTCAAATGATCTAAGTTTCCTGACAAGCAGCAATGACCTGCAGTGGCTTTTTTTTTTCCCTTTCTGTCACTCTACTGAGAAAGCCTAAAGATAAAAAGAGCTATTCAGCTGCTTTCTTCCCTTTTCTCCCAATTAAATGTCAGAATTCTTCAGCTTACTTAACCGTGATGCACAGTAAAGCTTGCTTTTCTACAGTACGCTTAATATCCAAGGTATCCCAAGCCCTTCAAATCACAGCTGGCTGAAAAAATCCTTGACACATTTATGTTGAAAGTCCAAATTGTAAAGTACGATAGTCCAAACTGAAAGTACAAAGGAACATTTCCAGTTGCTTGCCAAGATCTTTTTTTGCCATAGGGCTGATTTACTTTAGCTTAGTGACGCTGCTAATTGAGCACCAACAAAGCTGATATGTAGACTTGTTGCTCATTCTGTCTCGTAACACTGAACATATGGAATATCTCCTTTCAAAAGTTTTCAGAGTATTTGTGCAAAGATTTTACTAACACAGACACATGAACTTGGGCTACTCTCTGGGGAATAAGTGGCAAATTTTATGAAGGCTGAGATAAAAGATGCTGTTGTTCTGAAAAGCAGAGAGATCGTTCCTTCAGCTTTTTGAGAACTCAGATTCAAAGCTATTCTTCTGCAATAACGACTGTGAAAGCTATCAGTGGCATTTCAGCTGTCAGAAGACTGGTGGAGAAAAGGGCAGAGGACTGCAATAAAGCAACACCTCTTAATAAACCTGCAGCGGGATGGTGGAAAAACTCATGATTTTTGCAGCTGTGGAATCATTTCCCTCAAGTCAAAATTACTGTTTTTAAGAGAATAATAAGAAGTAATTTGTATTATTTTTTTTTCCCTAAGGTTAATTGAAGAACTTATAAAATAGCGCTGAAACATACCTGTACCATGACGTTGTCACTGGAAGCTGCTTCCTGAGCTTCGTTGATCCATCGTTTGACTACATCATAACTGATCTTCATCATATGCTGGAAGAAGCCACAAACTGAGACTGCAAACAAGCTAATATCAGAAGCACTGTGAACTATATGGGCACTGCTTTGATCCACTAATGAAGCTCTTTACCCAATGCACCCACAAACCACTGCTCCTCTTGCACCTCAGCCTCAGATTTCCACTTGTATTTCCCCCCTTTAATAAAAATATTAAACTAACAAGATATTTTCCAGTCTTTTCTCTTAAACAACAGAGAGAAAATACAGAGTGTAAGTCTTCATCCGGCCCTCCTACTACCTTATCAGCAAAAATAATCTTGAATGGCAGTCTTATCAGGGCAGCAATTCCACTGATTTCCTTTTTGCATAGCACATAGCAAGCTGCTTTTACTTTCTGTTGCAGAACTCAAATGCCCTTCCAGAACCATCAGTGCCCATTCTTTCTCAGCACAGAACAGGTTGTTTTTAATTACTCACCAAGCTGTTAAGCATTTTCATGGCCATCAGTGTACTTCACTTTTGAAAACCAAGACAAGCCCCTCACCGATTAAATTAATGTTCCACACTATCTACATGCAGAGATGACTGAGCAATTCGCACTTAAGCTGTTACAATCAACTACTTTAAAAGGGATAGAAAGTTAAAGAAGGAGATAGAGAAGAGAGATTATTTGAGATCCAGGAAATTCCATTGCTACTATTTTTGAATATTTTCCAGTGAGGGGACAAAGAAGAATCAAAAGGAAGAGAGATGAAGAGAGAATAAAAGGCCAACAAAGCTACACAAACAGCAGACTAGCCCTCCTAGAAACAACACAATGCACACATTTACAATGATCTACTGCTTTACTTACTAAGGAAGACACCAGTGCAGAGCTAGACATGCTGGGGACTTTGTCCACAATGGCTTGCTTCATGTATCTCTCAATGGCTTGTAACATTGTACCCTGTGAAAAAGGAGAGGGAGAAAGATGTCAACACTTAACCACTAGAGGCGGAGCATAAAAACAGTTTCAAGACAAAAATATATGCATAACATATCTGAAAAACACTTAACCTAATTCTAAAAACACTTACTTCCCCAAGTGCCCACTCTTGAAGGTTCAGTGACACAATCTAAGTCCACAGCAAAGTCATCTTAGAGCCAAAACCATATCTCCAAAGCTCCTGCTTTCTAACTCCGTGGTTTAAATGCTACAGCTCCACAGAATTATCACATCAGTAGAGGGCTTCAGAGCAGTCCACCCTGAAGTGGCAGCTCCACTTCTGTTATAAGAATATACCCTGCTGCAGAGCAGTACTTCATTTTAAATACACTTGTAATCTCTCCGATAAAAGTGTTGTGATTTGTACTTACATCAGTGATCCTGCAGAGTGCTCTGATGGCTGGGCCTCGGTATACATCTTCCTTCCCTGTCATGTCTTTGGTCAAGCTGAAATATCCAAAGAGAGCCTGTTAACACTTCCTTAGCATCTCGATGTCTCATTTCTTTTGTGACAGTCAGCTCCTCTCATTTAATTACTGTTCAAGCAGTTACCACATAACTGCAAGGATCCAGTATGGCTTGAAATGACATCTTAAGAATTAGCTATTTGAAAATCAGTAACATTAGAGTCTGTAGAAATACAGAACATTACAAAATACTCTGTCCATTAAACTGCTTTGCCATGGACCTGGCTTATTTAGCTCCTTTATTCAGCAGGATTACAGAAAATCCCAGCAGCTAAAGCAAACATGTTTCAATGCAGCTACTTGTTTCAGAGCTCTGACATTGTGTTTCCTGAAGTTGTACTACCTGCTTGTGACAATGATGACATCCTCAGAAATGTTGGCCATCTCTTTGATAGTAAGGTAGCACATTCTTCTAAGGGTTTGCTGTGAAAATACATTGTAGAAAACCATTACACTCAAAGGCAGATATGAATGAACACTCCCTAGAAGTTTTAAAAGTAACTGAGACACAGAACTCTTCCCTCCATATCTATACAAAGCAGGAAAGTAAAACCATATTTGGTGACCAGATACCAGCCCTCCTTTCAGACAAATCAGGAAACAAATAAGAGAGATATCTTATAAAATGATAGGACTAACAAAAAGAAAATCTACATGTCATTTATGAACAAAGCAATACATCAGTCTTCACAATTATCAGTTAAAAGCTTTAAAATTTCCTTTTCTGTTACAAAAGAAAAGCAGAAATTAACTTAAAGCACATTTTAATTCTCTGAAAGCAAATGATAAATTTGCACTAAAAAAATAAACCACTTTCTACAATATGGGTATAAAGAAAGGTCACAAACACTCTTATGCTTCTAAACTTTTCATTCTTGTAACAGTTACACACAGAACCATCTTCAGACAAATCCCTAAAAAATGGAAATGCTGGTTGGAAGGTCACAGCCAGAGGGTTGTGGGCAATGGCTCTATGTCCAGGTGGAGGTCAGGGATGAGCAGCGTTCCCCAGGTGTCTGTCTTGGGACCAGTACTCTTAACATCTTTGTCAGTGACACAGATGATGAGATTGAGTGCACCCTCAGCAGTATGCTGATGACACCAAGCTAAGTGGTTCAGTTGATACAGCAGAAGGAACGGACACCATCCAGTGGGACCTTGTTAAACCCAAAAGGTGGGTCTATGTGAACCTGATGAGGTTTAACAAAGCACTCGGGTCAGGGCAATCCCAGGTATGTATATGGACTGGGGGAAGAATTCCTCAAAAGCAGTCCTGTTGAGAAGGACTTAGGGGTCCTGGTACATGAAATATTTAACAGGAGCCAGCAGGGTGTGCTTACAGCCCAGAAAGCCAGCGGTATCCTGGACTGCATCAGAGGAGGGGTGGCAGCAGGGCAAGAGGGATGATTATCCCTCTCTACTCTGTCCTTGTGAAGCCCCACATGGAGCATTGCATCTGGGGTTCCCAACACAGGAAGGGTGTCAAGCTTTTGGAGAGGGTCCAGAGGAGGGCCAGGAAGATGATCAGAGGGCTGGAATACCTCTCCTATGAAGACAGTCTCAAGCATCCAGGCTTGTTCAGCCTGGAGAAAAGGCGGCTGTGGGAAGACCTAGTTATGGCCTTCCAGTATTTAAAGGGAGATTACAAACAGAAAGGAAAGCAACTTTTCAGACAGGCAGACAGTGACAGGACAAGGGGGAACTGGTTTCAAACTAAAGGAGGGAAGATTTAGATGTCAGGGAAGTTTTTAACTGAGAGAGCAGTGCTGTGCTGGAACAGGTTGCCCAGAGAGGTTGTGAATGCCCTGTTCCTGGAGGTGTTCAAGGCCAGGTTGGATGGGGCCCTAGGCAATCTGATCTAGCAATTGGCAACCTTGCCTGTGGCAAGGCAGTTAGAAGCTGATGATCCATGAGGTCCCAGGTATGTTATTATTCAGTCATTTGTTTCCAAATGATGAACTGCCTCCAGCAAGCAGTTTGCTCACTGAACTTGTTCTCTGAAGTGCTTGCCTCGCCCCATTCCCAAAACCTGGAATTGACCTGTTTTGTAATTACTGTGAATCCAGCCAAAACCAAGGAGACAGAAATCATTAAACATGAGGTACTTACATCATTAGACTGAAACAATCTGGTCATCGCAAAAAAAGCTTCCGTAGCTTCAGTGGTTCCAAAATGTTCACCCTGAAAACAGCACATTTGTGACAGGAAAAAAATGTAACTATCCACAAGCCTCCGCGTGTAAACCTATATTTAGAATACCCACTCACACACCAAGAATCTTCTCTTTGAAGACTTTTTCCTCTTGTGAACAATAGTCCTTCCTTTGCCTAGTGTTTTCCATGGAATACACACCAAGATCACCAAGTTACCCACTTGGTTTCAATCTAAGTGCCACTCACAATGATGGAACAGTTTGTCAAGTAGCCTCTGTTCCCTCTTCTGACATCACCGTGTCAACAATTGGTTTGGTTTTGTTAAGGACATACTTAGAAATTACTTGTGCCAATCAAGACTGAACAGCATAGATCCACCCTCGCTGACGGTAACTGCGTTAAAAACTGTCTGACTCAGGTGCATGCAGCAATCCTGATTACACAGTAACCTAAAGCAAATCTTCCTTACCACGCTTCCAGTTTTTTCACAAACATAAAGAACCTTTCACTCCATCACCATCTGCCTTATGTTCTTATTTCATCTCCACTTCAGTCAGGTGAATGTGAATTATCTTAATTACACAGTGCTTTAGCAAACACAGGCCAAATAACAGCTCTCACTTGGCACTCAGAAATTAAGTCTTAAAAGCTCCAGAGACAGAGACATATCTCAGCCTAGTGGGAAAGTCAGAAAGGGAAACACAATGCTACATAATAAGTTCTCTATTTCTGGTGTACTTGAAAGCTACCTGCTGAATCTGACTGGAGGAGGTATAAAACCTCTTCCAAAATGAAAGTAATCAGAAATTCACCTTGTGAACGTGCAATCTGATTGGCAAGACATGATTACAGTTACCTGGTTCAGCAAGTAAAGGATCTTGGTCAGTATGTGCAGGCATCTTCGTGGATTTATAGGAGTCTCATTAAAGATACGCGCCTGCAAACTCAGCACAAATACTTATTACAGCGTAATCCAACAGTAATAATTTCTCCTTCACCAGAAAAATAAGAGCAGTTTGTTTTCAACCTAGCAGCTTATAACTTTTTATATTCTAAAATGAATCCTAACGAACATCTGGGCATTCAGTTCAAGTGTGATTGGCATGCTGGACAGGCAGCAATCTGAACTAGAGACAGTGACTCAGTTTACTATTTGGTACTAGCAAAATAATTTAAAATAAAAGTATAATCTAGAATATTTCAACTCAGCTCCTTTCATAGCATCTGCTGCCCAAATATTATTCAGCTCTAACCTGTGGGAACAGAAAAACTGAAGTTCCTCCTTGGAGCTGTTTGCAATCCCCAAAATTCTTTATTTATTTAACCACCCTTTCACCTCACCACTTGGTGGTACACAAAGCAGCAGGAAGACCTTTTACACACAGTGTTGAATGAGAATATGAAAGCAGGCAGGTCACCTCTTCAGAAAGATCTAACTGCCAGACATAAAACCATCACTGAGTAGCACTGTGCATTTTTACACCCACCCCATGATTTTAAATTAACTATTCACATTTAATTGTTCACAATTCCTGCAAGCTGCACTGTAACTCCTCCTCAAGCTGCTAAAGCTTCCCAATCAACAACAAATATTCATACCTCCTGAAGCACAGCACTCTTCTCCAAATTCTGGAAAGGATTGGAGCCACTACCTGAGTAACAAGAGAGACCTTGTAGTTAAGAAAATGCATTCATCAAAACGTCCATAACAGAGAACATTCTTAAATTGTATATTCAGAGTTACAAAAGAAAATAAGGGGCGACAACCTTTCAACACAGCTGGAGAATGAGCAAGAAGAAAAGTATTTATTGGTGAAGTTGCCCTTAATACTCCCTTTATATAAAGCTAATCACTCTTCTTCCTTCTCCCCCTATTTTTATTTCTTCAGGCACAGATCACATCAGGATGGAGCTGCTGCTCAGAATCTGAAGTAGTAGTAAAGCGGTCAACTCACCACTAAAAGCTACACAGAAAACTCCAAAAACAAACTGGTTGCAACACATCACAAAAACCATTACTACAGATTTCTCAGCCCAAATTCAGGTGTTGGAAAACACCTACTAGCTAAAACCAAAACCTGCAAGAGGACTTCCAAAAACGTTTCAGAAAGGGAAACATGATGTTAATTTTGCTCACATTCATTTATTTTTAAATGAGGAAAGAGAGGATGGAAGATTTGTATGGCTCCTTCTAGGAGCTCAAATCCATCTCTTGTCCTGTTACAGAGGAACATTTTAACTCCGCTCCCCTGTTTTGGAGAACCAGCTACATCAATTACTATATATCTAAAATAACAGATTATATATTAGATATATAAGCTACATATTAGATATCTAATAAACTGAGTTGGAATCTCCTAGGGAAAGCAGAGAGAAGGCTCTGGTTTCAGAGAAGATAAGAAAGGTAAAAGACTGTCTTCTCTGTTCTGTTTCTGAAGAGTGCTGAATGTTTAACTTCGAGATGACATTTCTCCGCAGGCAGCACAGCGAAAAACCTTCTAATCCACACTGATGGTGAAAACACCTCTCAGAATCACTGCTATGGACACATAAATCCCTCCAAACCCTACTCCTGCTTCTGAGCCCTTTCCTCCAACAGTAATGCTTCACGTTCAATTCACTCATTCTTCAGTTCTCACAACACAAGCAGAAGAAAACTGAGAATGAAAGAAAACTCAGTCCAACCGGTCACATCTTGGGGATCAGAATGTGATCAGATCACAGAATGGCTTGGGCTGGAAGGGATCTCAAAGATCATCTAGTTCCAACCCCCCTGCCATAGGCAGGGTTGCCAACTACTAAATCAGGCACCAAATGAGGTTGCCCACGTCCACATCCAACCTGGCCTTGAACACTTTCAGGGATGGGGCACCCATAACTTTTCTGGGCAGCCTGTGCAAGCACCTCATCACTCTCAGCAAAAAATGCCCCAGACATCCAAACTAAATCTCCCCTTTTTAGTTTAAAAACTGTTCCCCTTTGTCCTATCACTATCCACATACATAAAAAGTTGATTTCCCTCCTGCTCATAAGCTCCCTTTAAGTACCAGAAGACCACAAGACTTCCCTGGAGCCTTCCCTTCTCCAGGCTGAAAAAGCCCAGTTGCCTCAGCCTGTCTTTGTAGGAGAGGTGCTCCAGCTCTCTGAACATGTTCATGGCCCTACACTGGACCCATTCTAAAAGGTCCACATTGTTCCTGTGCTTAGGCCCAGACACAGATGCAATACTCCAGATGGGGCCTCACGAGGTCAGAGCAGACGGGGACAGTCCCCTCCCTGCCCTGCTGTCCCCCTCTCTGTTGACACAGCCCAGGATACTGTTGGCCTTCTGGGCTTCAAGTGCAAGATCTTAACAGAGCACGGGTCCAAGACAGCACCAGTGACCATGTGCAACTTGAACTGGGGGTTAGAAGACCTCAATAGAGGACGGGTTCAGTGCAACCTGAACTTAATTTCCAGACGGCTTCGCGGAGTGATAACATGCAGCCTACAGCTTCATCCACCACACCTACACCCCGTGTGGCTTTTATCACGGGTGCTCCCAATGCTGTCCAAACCTCTTCGCATGAGGACGGCCGGTGTCCCACCACCGCTCCTCAAGAGCGAAGAAGCCGATCCCCGTTCCTCAGAGGCCGTTACCCGCTCCCCTCATGACAGTTACAGGCCACAGACATCCTACGCTCCTAACGCTCGCTCCCCTCAGGGAAACACCACCCAGCCCTGTTCCCGCTGCCTCCTCCTCCTTCCCCCCCTGCCGTCAGCAACGGACCGGACTCCTCGTCCTTTTTGTCAAACTTCTTGATCATGTCGCCAGCACTCGCCCTCCTCCCTCCGAGCTGCGGTTCCTACCGGAAGGCGCAGCAGCTCCCACCGGAACACCCGCCTCCCCGCCTGATAGACCGCCGTCTGATTGGGCCACAGAGCTGTCATTCAAAGTCCTACTCTCTGTAGGCCTACCTTCTCACTGAGCCACGCCCCCTCGCCCGCAGCTGATTGGGTGGAGCTGAGGAGGGCGGGAAGTGCGCCTTAAAGGAACCGCTCCGTCATTTTGTGTGGGGGTGTTTGATCTTCTCGACTGACAGAAAAATAAACCATCTGAACCCAGTAATAAACAATAAACGCACGTTTTAACCACCAGATAGCCTCAGAAAGGGTTATTGTGACCAAAGTACAGGACCCAGCACTTGATCTTGTTGAACTTCATCCCATTGGCCTCAGCCCATCAATCTAACATGACCAAGTCCCCATGAAGTGCCTTCCAACCCTCAGGAGATGGACACTTCCCACAACTTCGTGTTATCTGCAGACTTAATGAGGTTGTACTCAATTCCCTTATCCCGGTCATCAATAATGTTATTAAACAGAATGGGCCCCAATACTGACCCCTGGGGAACACCACTCCCAACAGATGGGTGGAGAAAAGGAAAGGGAAGGAGAAAGGAAAGGGAGGGAGGAAGGAATGGGAAGAGAAGGAGAAAGGAAAGGAGAAGGGGAAGGTGAAAGGAAAGAGAAGGAGAAAGGAAAGGAGAAGGGGAAGGTGAAAGGAAAGAGAAGAGAAGGAGGAAGGGAGGGTGAAAGGAGAGGAGAAAGGGGAGGAGAAAGGAAAGGGAAGAGGAGGAGAAAGGAAAAGAGAAAGGAAAGGAGAAGGGGAAGGAGAAAGGAAAGGGAAGAGAAGGAGAAAGAGAAGGAGAAAGGAAAGAGAAGAGAAGGAGAAAGGAAAGGTGAAAGGGGAAGAGAAAGGAAAATGGAAAGGAAAGGGAAGGAGAAAGGAAAGCAGAAAGGGAGGGCGAAAGGGGAAGAGAAAGGGGAGGGGAAAGGGAAGGGAAGATAAGGGGAAAGAGAAGGAGAAAGGAAGGGAAGTAGGAGGAGAAAGGAAAAGAGAAAGGAAAGGAAAAGGAGCAGGAGAAAGGAAAAGGAAGAGAAGGAGAAGGAGAAATGAAAGGGAAGAGAAGGAGAAGGGGAAGGAGAAAGGAAAGGAAAGAGGAGAAAGGGAAGGCGAAAGGGAAGGCGAAAGGGGAGGCGAAAGGGGAGGAGAAAGGAAAGGGAAGTGAAGGAGAAAGGGAAGGCGAAAGGAAAAGGAGAATGGAAAGGAAAGGAAAACAAAGAAGAAAGGAAAGGAAAAAATAAAGGACAAACGAAAGGAAAAGGGGAAGGAATATGTTTCCCTAGCCAAATTTAATGTTGGCTCAATCTCTAGTGTGTTCTTTGGACATATTCTGGGTCTAGCTGCAAAACTGGCTCCTGTTTACTTCAGATGTTTGCTGCCCAAACCAGCTGAGTGCTCCCCTCCCTTTATCTGCCTGTTCTCATGTTTGCTATATTGCTTTAGTAGATAAAAATGATAAGAGATAAAGGCATTAATGAGCACGATTGCAGGTGCTTTTCAGAGTAGTCAGGTGCCAAATGCTGAAATTGATGAGTGAGCAAACCCCTGGGGCCCTGCTGCCATGCGAGTAGATGGGAGCAGGGGATTTCTGCTAATTCTCAGATTAACACCGCTCATGAGCCAAATATTTCCTTCCTTAAGTTGTGTTACACGTTTTCTTGTTGAGTATATTTGCTGAAACACTAAGATCTGAGGCTGGAATTTATTTCTCCTAACCTCAGCTAGATAAAAATTAAGTGTCTTGTCTTAGATGGTCATCCAGACTTCTTTATTGAGTAGAAGGTGAAAGAGGGAGAGGGATGGAGGTGTTGCACATGGACCAAGCATCCCATTTGGAGATATGGATGTCCACTGGATGCCTTTCCTCAACCTCTAAACTTCCTTGTTATCTCTGTTTTGCAGTCAAGAAGTGAAGGAACATGATAGTATGATGTGCTACCAGCCACGAAGGAGGTAAAGGTTCTAGGATGTTTTGATATCATTCCTTAGGCAATGGAATGGGAATGGAATAAGAATGGAATAGAGTAGGAATGGAATACAAATAGAGGTAGAATATGAATAGGAATGGAATAGGAATGGAATAGAATAAGATCAGAATGGAATAGGATTGGAATGGACCCATTTGCTTGCTTGTTTCATTTTTGTTTGCTTTCTTAAACCTGCATGTGTTTTTTTCCATGTTCTCTATGCTTGGCTAGTAATACCCAACTGAGTTGCACAACCCAAGTGATAGCGCAAAGGCAAAAGCAAACAGCAAAGTCGTGTTGGGAATATCTTTTCCTGGCAGCATCACTGAAGTGTCTCAGACTTTCACCCTACAGAACGTCCTGCTGTGGGTATAGTTTCTAGTTGTGTTTAATACAGTTTAAGTGAGGAGCATTCCAAAACCACATCCTCTTCCCACTCCTAGCTACTGGCTTCAGATGATTCCACACGGAAGAAGTCTGTAAACAACTTCCTTATCAAAGCCGAACTTTTCTTCACATTTTATCAACACAGTTCATGGAGAAGATCTTTATTTCATCACAATTCCTTGACTTCTGCTTATAGCGCTGTCTGCTCTCCTTTACATGGTTGTTTTTTTTTCACAAAAAGGACGTTATCAAGGTTGCTGTTCAGTAACGCACTGATGTTTATACTTCAGCACAGTTCTTTCCTGGGTTGATGAGGTGGAGCCAGTTCTGAGCCAGAAGGTTAGGAAGTTTTGGACAAGAGACAAAGAGTGGATTTGCCATTTCTGACGTGTCCAGCTCATCTGCCCCATTGGCAGCAGAGCCAACTTCTGACAATGCTACTTTTTTTTCCTGAAGAAATTTCGGATAATAAGTTCAAATCTAATTGTTTTCCAATAGCGAAGTATGTAGACCGGAGTGATGGATGAGTTATCTTTTTCTTCCTAGAACTGCAAAATACATGAGAAGAAAACAATCTAAAAATGGCTGTGAATACCACAGATCTACATCTTCAGTGATCTGCTTTTCCTTTCCCATGCTTCATCTTCCGCTCTTCGGGCTGTCCTCGCCATCTCCAATCGAGATAATTTAGTTATGTATAATTTAGTTAAGTATGAAGAATGGTTGCTAGTGCTGTAAAATAAACAGCATGACGAAGAGTCTCAATCTCTGATTTGTGTGACCGCTAAAGTGATTCAGAAACTTTGTTCCATCAGAAACCACAGCACTGTTTACATTTCTTTCGCCAGATGGAAGAAGGTGCTTGCTACATTCATAAACCCGAAGGTTTTCATCATTTGAGCCCCCTTAGGCTGTTTAGAAGTTTATGAAACCTCGCTAAACAACATGCATCTTCAAATGTTTGATCTGGATGAGAAATGCAGAGTTGGCGTTTCGCTGAGCTTCTTTTATTCCACATTGCAGCTGTTCTCCAGCCTGGCACAAGTTCAAAGGAAGATACAAATCTTAATGAGAAAGACAATTGGCCCCAAGGGTTTTTTTTCCCTCCTGGACATGGGAAAGAAGTGTGGCTGCGCGTCAGTGCGGAGGAACTGACATGTTGTCCCTGGTGCTTTCAGCCAGGCTAGATCTACCACATTGAGCAATCATCGACAGCATGAAGTTCAATACCAGGTGCTGTGGTTGGGATAGGGCAATGCCAGACATGGGTACAGATGGAAACGAGTGGATGGAGAGCAGCTCAGAAGGAAGGAACCTGCATTCGGGATGCATGGCCGTCTGGCCAAAAGTGGGGAGATTTCTTTACCATAAGGGTGGTCAAACACTGGAACAGACTCCTAGTGAGGTGATTGATGATCCACGCCCATCAGTGTTTGAGAGACATTTGGCTAATGCCCTCAGTGACATGCTTTAACTTTTGATCAGTCCTGAAGCTGTCAGGCAGTTAACTCAATGATCTTTGTAGATCCTTTCAACCTGAACTTCTCTACTCCTATTCCTATACTGTTCTATTCTATTCCATTCCATTTCTATTCCCATTACTATTCCCATTCTATTCCATCCCTATTCCATTCCATTCAATTCCCATTCTATTCCATTTCTACTCCCATTCCATTCCATTCCTATTCCCATTCCTATTCTCATTCTATTCCATACCTATTCCATTCCTATTCCATTCCATTCCTATTCCAATCCTATTCCACTCCTATTCTATTCCTGTTCTATTCCATTCCTATTCCATTCTATTCCTATTCTAATCCCATTCCATCCCTATTCCATCCCTATTTTATTCCCATCCCTATTCTATTACTATTCCTATTTCTTTTTAATCCCTATTCCATTCCTATTCATATTCCATTCCAATTCCTATTTTACTCCTATTTCTATTCCATTCCATTCCTATTCCATCCTATTCCATCCATTTTCTGTTCCACTACCGCTGCCACTACAGGGGGTACGCCCGGGGCCACGCAATAACCATGGGGCCACCAGCATCCCTGTGTCACTTGCCACAGCTCTGGTGCTGGGGCCTCTGCCCACAGCATTAATTAACATGGGCAAATATGGAACATTATTAATAATGGGCTGTCATTTGACGTATATGGCAAGTACAGGTGAGGTGTGTGGATGGCTGCTGATTGCAGGGCAGAATTAATCTTCCTGAATGCTGGGTGCCTTAGAATAAGGAATCTTGTTTGGGCTTCATTTATAATGGAAAGGAGAGTGTAGTATCATGGGCCAATTGATGCTTTCGTGCCAAATAAAGTGTTGTAATTGTTGTGCCAGCCCTCATATTGAATGACATGCACCTACAACAAAGGTAGAAACAAGTCTGAGGAGCGCTCCCATTTGTCAGCTTACATTTAAAAGGAATTCACAGTCAGAAAATGTTCCGATCAAAACGTTCCATCCATTTATTTTTGTTCTCCCCAGGCTGTGATTCAGCAATTGTTAACCTCGGAGCTGTGCACTGCTCTGTTATCAGCGCTACCAATGCTATCTGAGTGAAGGGTGAATTAGCGTTTCTTTAGCTGCCACCACTGTTTTACTCTTATTCCCTTTGCTAGCCGGGAATAACTAACAATACCCAATCTGGCACAGGACCTGCTGACACGAAGGGATCCAGTGTCATTTTTAGAACCAACTTAAGTCAACACACTGAGTTTATTTCGAGTCAGTACTTTGTGTCATGCGGTTGCAGTAGGCTTTGATTCAGTTCAGTGTTTTCAAGCTAGAATTTCTCACCATTAAACCACAACCTCAGAAACTTTCTCTTTCTTTCTGAAAAAACATTAGAACCGCTCAGAACAAATTACTCAAGCTTAAGATATGTGACCCTGCAATTTTCCCCTGGATAATACTTTGTGTCTCCTTAAAGAAACCCCACATTTCTGATCTGGGATGCTTTCTCCCATTTCAGTTCCCAAACCTTCTCCCCTTTCTTTTGCCTTCACCACCATCAAAGAATAGCTTCTCTGCCCATGAAAATAAATGAATTTCCACCCAACTTCACCACTTCCGTGCTCACATTTTTCTTCTTGCCTCTCTCCATAGCCACCACCATTCCTTTTCTTGTGTTGATTGGCAACCCTGCCCACGGCATGAGAGTTGAAACTAGATTATCTTTAAGGACCTTTCCAACCCCACCATTCTACTGTTCTATGATCTTTAAGGTACCTTCCAACTCAACCATTCTATGATTCTGTGAAATAATTCCTCCCAACCCCATGACTAAATTCTCTTTTAGTCCTTTCCACTGTTCTCCTTTGACTCCCAAGAGCAGAACTCCTGTCCTCCAATGTGCTGTGGTCCCCTTCCAACACCTTCAAGGTCTTCCTATATGCTCTTACATCAAAACCACTTATCTCATTGTTTGTGGCTTCCTGTTTTTTAGAGTGTTGCTCTAAAGAACAAGCAGAAACGGGGAAAAATGTGGTTTCTGGACTTCTCCGTACGAGGTGTCCCTTCCAACGCAGTGTCATAGTGACATGTGGAATCAGCTGGGATGCAGCCAGAAGAGCTAAGCATAATGCACTTACAGCTGCCCTAATTAGCACAGCAGGACCACAGAGCTTAATTTCATAATCCAATGACCCAGTTAACCAGCTGGAGGGAGAACATCTGTGAATCTGACAAGGACCAGCTTGAGCTGTTTGCCTTCAGCTAGGGCTGTTGGAGCTGTGTCATGCACGTGTTTGTCTGGTTGGATATCCCAGGAAATGTCACGGATCAGCCTTCAAATGCTGTGTTGCTACTGATTCCTCGGGATGAGGTCCCTTCCAACCCAAGCCATTCTATGATCCTATGATCAACAAGAAATACGATGAGCTGATTTTTTTTGGTTACATATCTGACTGGCTGGATTGCTTTCTCAGTTTATCCTTATGTCTGAACATTCAGAGTTGCTATTCTCTCCATTCCCTCGAGTTTGCATCATCTGGATAATATGATGATGGGTACTGCCGTCACATTTTGCTTTTGAGTCACATAATGAATGCAGAGAGATTACACTTAGAATATTTCTGATTCCACTTCTGCATGCGACCCAGCAAAGGCAAATCAAGAACAAGAGGCATTCCTTCAGCAGAAAGTTTGAATTGTTGCTTACATATGATAAATTTATACAAACCTCTCATACTGCACTTATTTTTGTGTGATTGTACACAGTCATCAGTTGGGGAAAATTCAAGTGGTGGCTGCACAGACCAAATGTATTGCAATAGTACTTCTGAGCAGCATAAACAAACAGAACAAGAAGGACTCTCTGTTCTTTGGGGCCACTTCAGCTTTCTGTTTTTTCTTTGTGAATGAGCTGTAAAGGAAGTTGGACTCGATGATTCTTCCAACTTGGGATATTCCATATGGCAATTTTTTGCTGGGCATGTCTAAATCCAAAGAAGGAATGTTGAAGCATTCAGTGTTGTGCATGGAATCAACCCAAAAAGAAATGATAGAATCACAGAATCGTTAAGGTTGGAAAAGACCACTAAGGTCACCAAGTCCATCCCCAACCCATCCCCACCACGCCCACTAAACCATGTCCCTAAGTGCCACATCTCCAAGTACAGACTCTCAAAAACAAGTCCAGTCTGGGACTTTGCTGCTATTTTCAGGAATTCTTGTCATTTCTTTTCTGAAGACGTGAACTTCACCTCTGAACTTAACTAATTAACATGATTTTTCTGTTTCAAGCCAAGGTCCATACTCCAAATACTTTGTTCCCATGGAGCAAGAGGGCGTCTTAAGTTCATTTTCTTCAACCAAATCTTGGGAGAGCTCTCCTCAGTTAAAGGTACTCAAAAAGACGTGGTCGATGCAATCTGTCTTCCTATTAAATCCCTTTTTACCTATAGTTCTGCATAATCTCATAGCAATACATATGTATCATTGATGCTGTCATACGCAGAATAAAACCTGTGAGGCTGTGGCTGCTCACTAGTTTTGAGGAACACTGACATTTGCTTAATCCTCTCTTGGATGGTATGATGCAGAAAGGCTAAAAATAAACCCGATATATGAAATGTAATAGTTGGATTAAAGGGTGAGCTCCAAAAGCAGGGTATAGAGTAACCATCTCTAAATAGCAAACTTGGAGCGTTCCACAAGCTCTGGCTTTGTAATGAGCTCTTGCCTTTGACAGCTTATGGAGGGCAATAAAAGCTTGTGCAAGCCTCCAAGTGTTATGACCCCTTGTTCCATCATAGGGACTTTAAGGCTGGAAAGAGCAATAAGATCATCCAGTCAAACTCCTTGTGACCACTCAGACTCTTCAATGTGATTCTAGTTGGTTGTTCCATTGTAAATCATTAATTCCTCCCAGGATTACAATACAGTTGCACAAATTCAAGTCTTGTGACTAAAACCTGTGTTTTCTTTGTGAAAGGGTTGTGACGCTTACCACCAATAACCTTAGAAACAGAGAATTCCAGGAATCCCAGAGGATAAAACCCAAAGTGACTCTCAGATAGAAGCTCCATTTGTGGTCTCATTGGGGCTTTCCCAATCTAAATGGAAACAAAGCTGAATTTCAAAAAAAAATCCCAGCGGAGATCCCCATTGAGCCATGCAGCCCCAGGTCTTCCTTATCTCCTGGAGGATTCCTCAGCAGTAAAGTCATGTTGAACTCTAGCATGGAGCAATTCCTCTCGTCCAGCTCAGGAGCAGCTTTGGGAAAGGTAGGATGCTTTCCTGCAATGTGACAGGCTCACACCCTTCTGCTTGGCTGTGTTGGGATACTCCTCTGGGCAGCTAAACACATTTGTATGAATTCTGCCCACATTCAGCCAGAAACAACAAGCTTTTAAGATGCATCAATATAAATGCATAAATCCTATAACAAATGAATGTGGGTTTCATGCGGTGTATTTTAGCTCCTAGCAAAAAAATGGTCCTTCCTACAATGCTAATCACTGGGCCATAATCGCTGTTGGCTTCTTCTTCTTTCTCCTTTCCTTCTTCCTTCTCCTCCTCCTCGATGTGTTTCTATGATTCTACCATTCTCCTCTTCCTCCTCATCTCTGTCACCACCATCACGATCCTTCAGCTCCTCATCATCATCAGCATCTTTCTTTTGCTCCTTCTGCTCCTCTTCCTCCCCCACACCACCATCATAACCATCATCTTCCTCCTCCTCCTCCTCCTCATCGCCACCACAGTCCTCCTCCTCTTCCTTTCACTCGTCCTTCATCACCATCACCACCACCCTCCTCCTCCTCTTCCTCTCTCTTCCTCCTTCATCATCACTATCACTACCACTCTTCTCCTCTTCCCCTCCTTCATCTTCATCATCTTCATCATCACCACCATCACTGTCCTCCTTTTCTTCTCCATCATCTTCATCACTACCACCTCCCTTCTCCTCCTCATCTTCTTCATCATCACCACGTCCACCACCCTCCTCCTCATTTTCTTCTTCTTCTTTTCCTCATCATCATCATCACCACCACCACCATCCTTCTCCTCTTCTCCTCCTTCATCATCATCATCAAATTTAGCTTATTAACTCATTTGTAGCACCCATAGGATAAGGTATTTTGCATTTATACAGACCTGGGTGGAAGGACTGTCTGGTCAACCCCATTTAGCACCATCTTGCAGGTGTGGGTCACATTGACTTCTGCCCCTCCAGACCCAACAACCATATTACACATTTGCAGCCTTAATTGAGTGTAACCACAGCATAACTAATCGTCTTTGGAATCAGCACCAGAAAATCAGCTCCTTCTTTCATTAGAGAGGATCAATAGTATTGTCACTGCCATATGGCAAAATTATAAGCATGGAGAAGAAAACAATTTGATATATATATATTTTAAGTGGTTTATTGTGATTTTTTTCCAGGTGTCACTGCCTTTGGAGAGAGAGGCCATATGCTACAATGAGATAAGATAAAATTAAATCTATTAAATCAATTTGATAGCAAATTAACCGAGTGCGCCAATCTGATCTGTGCAAATGGTTTGTAGAAACCTTTGGTACTTACTACCACCGGATAAGCCATCCTCCCAACTATTCCTCATTAACAACCTCAAATATTCCTCAGAGGTAGGAGCGCTTAATGATGATCTCATTTCCCCAGTGGTGATATGTGCTCAGTGCGGGAACACATAGCTCACAGTATTTAAGAAATGAAATAATTCCTGGATGAACACCCAAAAAATAGCAAAAGCAGATTTATTGTCCCTTCATAAACAACAATTTGGGTTGATTTTAGCTGGAAAATACACTCGACTGAATATTTTTACCCAAACAAAAGAGAGCTGCTCGGCATCTTGGAACAAGCAGTGTGTCTCCAAAGACATCGAATCATGGATACATCACTAGTCCTGGCCTGAAACCAGATTTTCTTACCCCAAAATCTTCAGCATAAGACTCGTAGTCAACAGTACAATCTTCCTCCATCCAACGAGAAACAAATAAACACCAGCTGCAAAATACAATAGTGTCATTGGATGAGGCGAAAGCTCAACAACTATTTACGTCCAACCTTCTCCAAAGGCAAAGATAGCCTGAAAATTGTTTTTCAGATACTACAAAAGACAGCCCTTATGGTTTTAGGGGTGGTGAAGCCCTTTGAAAATACAAAATTCGAGCTCAGTGCCAAGTTATCTCCATATCCCACGGTTAGGGATGCTCTAGGGTCACATTGTTATCCTGGTGGGTAGGGCAAAGTGAGAAGGATCCTCTGATGCCATGCGTTGAGTTCAGCACACAAAGAGCTTCCTTATGGTAGGGTTTAATGGATTGATGCCCAAAATTGGCCTCTGAGAGCTCTGTTTTTTTTTTGTAGAAAAGCCTCCTATGAGAAATAAGACATTCCCAAGCAGTGCATTTTTCCAGCTTGATTAATATTAGCCCTCATATGTTGTTTACATTATCCAATAAAATGTTGGTAGCTACATGGTTTATTTTCATAAGGATTAAAAAAAAAGCCCTTCGGGATCAGTTATGAAAATATTGTGGTTTTGAGTTTTTTTGAATGAATGCTTTCAGAAGAAGGGCAGAAACTTCTCAAGCCCCAAGGATCTCCCATACCAAATCCTGACACTGTTGCCCTCAACTATTTATTGCTGGTGAACTCTAACCCACTGATTGTTCTTCATAACACTCGTATGAAATCCTCACCTGTCCAGAGTTCACAGATTAAATACTGTGTTCAATCCACATTGGAGTGCCTTTAGATACGGAGCTTTAGGAATCTGAGATCTCACTTAATTAGTGCATAATTGGTGCAGCGTTTTGATCTGCGGGACCCTGAGTATTTCTGGTAGCAAATCTTGGAGATGTACAACCAATTCTCAAGATTTCCAGTCCTGTATTTGCTCTTTGTGAAATATATTTGGAAGGGTTTAATGATTGATCAACTGGTTGGCAACATGTTACTATTCCACTATAGAGGTTGTTGAATGTTAATAATTTAGCTGCTTCCCATGAAGGATTTCTGGTTGGACATGAAAAGTTATCCTTCAAATAGCCCTCCCCTTTGGTAGTTATAAAGGTGTTCGCCGATATTCGCCCATCAAGACAGAATGAGTTGTGGTCAATGGAAAAGGACTTGGAGGCACACAAAGCATGGAGCCATGAGGTCATCTGGGGAGGATTTCTTGTATGGACGTCTTCCAGGGCCTTGGATCATGGCTTCATCTCCAGTTTGGCACCAGCAAACTCCAGTTCCAGCATTAAAGGCCTCTGACATCTGCATCCACGAGGCCTTCGACCCAACCCAACCCCAACACGATGCAGCCCAGCCCAATGCAACCCAATGCAACCCACCCTCCCACAACCCATTGCAACCCAACCAAAGAGAGTTTTTATTGAGAGTTTGGTGTAAGAGTTACCCAACCAGAGTACAAGAGACTTTTGGCATTGGATCCAACCAGGGGGATGCAGGGGGTGGGGGGGGGACTGCATTGCCCCATGGTACCACATTTCCATTGAGCAGCCCCATCCGCAGGCTAAAGACTTCATCATTTCCTACTAGGAACTGCATCCTCTCCAGTTACTGCATCACAGTGGTACTGCATCCCACCCCGAGTTCTGCATCCCACCCTGGGTACCGCATCCCACCTTGGGTATCACATCCCACCTTGGGTACCACATCCGAACCCAAGTACCCTATTCCATACTGGGTACCACATCCTCCCCTTCCTGGGTATCCCATGCATTCCAGTATTACATTTCCCCTGAGGTAATGCGTCCCCTGATGCCTCATCCCACCTGAACCCATCTTGTCTGGTCTGGACTTTGGATTTAGGCAAGACTTTCACCTTTTGTGCTAGAGGTCTTTGTGCTGTCTTTTGTCCCAAGCAAACGTGAAACCCTTCCCTCTTCCCAACTACATTCCTGATGACCCTGGGTTAATGGATCAGTATGACATCCCCTCTCTCACCTTTTCTATTGCATCCTCACTTTGGATATCACATCGTCCTCACATAACACGCTATTGCATCCTCTGGGAGCAATGCACCTCCCTCCAGTATTGCATCCCCCTTTGGGTACTGTTCCTTTCACCACTTTGGGTATCGCATCCCCCCTTGAGTACTGCATCCCCTTTTGGGCACCGTATCCCCTCATTGGGTATCGCATCTTTCCTTTGGGTACCGCGTCCCTCGGGTTTGGCATCCACCCACTTTGGATACAGCGTCTCCACTTCGGGTATTGCATTCACCCTTTGGGTATCGCATCTCCCGAGTTTTACGTCCTCTTCCCTTTGGGAATTGCATTCCCTCAAGTTTTGCATCTTTCCCCCCTATGGGTATCACATCCTCCCTCTCGCTATCACATTCTCCCTTTAGGTCCCAAACCCCCCGAATTTAACATCCTCCTCTCTTTGAGTCCTTCTCTGGGTACTTCATCCGCCTTTGGTCACCGCACCCCTTTCGAGTCCCGCATCCCCTTCGCCTCTCCCACACTCCCCCCTCCTCCTCCCACTCTCCTTCGCCTTTCCCTCCTCCCCCAGCCCCATCCCTCCCCGTCCCCTATAGGACGCCGCGTCCGCACCGATCACCTCGTTCCGAAACCGAAAGCGAAAGGGGGGAAGGAGGAGCCCAGGAGGGGCAAGCCATGGCCGGCAGCGGCGGCGGATCGCGGAGGGGCGGCGGTGTGAAACCCCTCGGGGAGCGCTGAGCACCCTCGCCCGGCCCGGGACCACCGCCCATGGATCGGCTGCTGCTGCTCTGCGCTGCTCTCGCCCTCTTTCTGCCCTACAGCGCCTCCGACAGCGGTAAGCAGAGCGGTGCCGGAGCTCCCGGCTTGCCGCTGGGGGTGTCCGCGTCCCATTCGTGCTCCCACGGGCGTCCGCGATTTTCTCGTGGGTAGTGGAGTGAGGATCCACTCTGCGCGCTGGGGGGGAGGGGGGGGAGGGTGACGGGGCTCCCCGCGTGGCTATGCTGCATATAGGTGCTTCAGGTTCCCCTCGTGGTGCCCACACTGCACCCACACGGGACCAGGGTCCCCTCGTGGTGTCCATGGTGCCCACAGTGCACCTCGATTGCCCCCCACTGGGTACCTGCAACACTCCCCCAGCAGCATCCGTGGAAGCTGGGGGTGATTTTAGGATCCCAGTGCTGCACCACTGATCCATAAGGACCCATAGGATCTGAGTGCTGCACCACGAACCCATAAGGACCTGTAGGATCTGAATACTGCACCATGAACCCATAAGATCTGAGTGCTGCACCACTAACCCATAAGGACCCAAAGGATCTGGATGCTGCACCACGAATCCATAAGGACCCATAAGATCCAGGTGCTGCACCATGAACCTGTAAGGACCCATAGGGTCCGAGTGCTGCACCATGAACCCATAAGGACCCACAGGATCCGAGTGCTGCACCACAAACCCAAAAGTACCTGTAGGATCTGAATACTGCACCACGAACCCATAAGGACCCATAAGATCTGAGTGCTGCACCACAAACCCATAAGGACCCATAGGATCTGGATCCTGCACCATGAACCCATAAGATACAGGTGCCGCACCATGGACCCACACGATGGACCCATATGGACCCTCAGGAGATGCATCTTAATGGGATTTCCCCATACAGACCCCCAGGAGAAGCATCTCAGTATGATTTTGTGCTGCGTGTTTCCTATACGGACTGCCAGGAGATTCATCTCAATGGGATTTGCCCATAGGCACCCTTAAGAAATGCATCTCAATGGGATTTTGCACTGTGTGATTCCCATACAGACCCCCAGATCTTTCAATGAGATTTGGAAATTTTTCATGGAAGTGCAGGAAATAAAGCTGGACGCCCTCCAGAATTGTCTGGGATAGCTTTAATGCTCCTTATTGCTGCCAAATCTGCAACATGGCGGAAAACGAGAGTGTTCCGTAGCGCTATAAAATGACCTCAGCAGCAAATCAAGCGCAGAAGAGCATTCCCTGAAGGCATTAAGTTCCTGCCTTGCCCTGCAAATGGCTTTCCCAGCAGCGGTGATGTGATCAGGATCATGATTTGGGGCAGAAAGCACCATGATGGGCTATGCATCCCTAAAGAGGGGATTCTCCAGTGTCTGTGGTTGTGCACCTCCATTGATGGGATTCTCCATTGTTTAACAGCGGTTGTGTATTCCCAAAGATGGGATTCTTTGGTGTCTAATGGCTGTTGTGTATCCATCCCCATAGAGGAGATTATCTGTTGCCTAATTGTGGTTTTATCTCACGCGTTTTGGGATTTCCTGCCATTGGGAAGGGTGTGGAATACCCATGCAACACCACCCGGCCGTACCCTTTGGCTTCTCCCAGCTCCTGGCTCAATCCCCGCTCCTTGGCACTGTCACCAATGTATATTATAGTGCTGCAGTGCAGCTGTCAGTGGGATGTGGCATGCTGATGGGTTGGAGGGTGTCTGGGAGCAGGTGGGAATGCCCAGAAGTGGGTCCTATCCCCATCATGCTTCCATCCCCATCCCTATTGCCACCATGTTCTTGTCGCCACTGCCATCACATTCCTGCCCCCACCATGCTTCCATTCCTGTCTCCATTGCCATCGTGTTCCTGTCCCCACTGCCATCATGCTTTCATCCCTACTGCGCTTCTGCCCCCACTGCCATCACGTTCCTGTCCCCATTGACAGCATGCTCCCGTCCCTGTCATTCTCCTGTCCAAGGGATGGCCAAAGCTGCAGCCTCAACTCCCGGTGCTCGAGAGCCCACACATCATAGAACCACAGAATCATAGAACCAATAGGGACCCACGAGGACCACTGAGTCCAAATCCTGGCTCCATGTAGGACCACTCAAAATCCAGACAGCTCCGGCATTCCCGTTGTCATCTCCCTTTCTGTTTCCCCCCTCCGTAGCAGTGCGATGCGGCCGTCCCAAGGACGTGGCCAACGCGTTCATCGACGCGGGCGACTCAGCGCTGCTCCACACCAGCCTGCGCTATACCTGCAAGCTGGGCTACAAGCGCAAAGCCGGCACCTCCACCCTCATCCAATGCATCCTCGATGATGGCAAGCCTGTCTGGACATCCACTGAGCTGCAATGCATCCGTAAGTGCTCACTCGTGTCCCCAGGGATGGGACATGATGGGGGTGAAGGAGGACTTAGGGTGGTATTGCTGCTGTTGATGGTATCTCTGTTGTGCCTACCCAAAGGGAACCCGGCTCTACCTCTGCAAAGTCCCAGCCCTGAGCACCCGACTGTGAGGACAAGCCATAGAGGTGAGGAAGAGGTGAATGTGGCAAAAATTCAACCATCATGGTGTGGGAAGCAAAACAGTTCAATTGCAGGACTGAAGAGAATCAGAGAGTCATAGAATTGCAGAATCATTAACGTTGGAAAATACACTAAGGTCAGGTCCAACCGTCAACCCATCACCACCATGCCCACTAAGCCATGTCCCTAAATCGTTATGGTTGGAAAAGAGCTCCAATATAATGAAGTCCAACCATCAACGCAGCCCCACCATGCCCACTAAGCCATGTCCCTAAACAGAATCATAGAATCATTAACGTTGGAAAACATCTCAAAGATCATCCAGTCCAACCATCAACCCATCACCACCATGCCCACTAAGCCATGTCCCTAAATCGTTATGGCTGGAAAAGAGCTCCAACATCATCCAGTCCAACCATCAACCGAGCCCCACCATGCCCACTAAGCCATGTCCCTAAATCGTTATGGCTGGAAAAGAGCTCCAACATCATCAAGTCCAACCATTAACCCAACCCCACCATGCCCACTAAGCCATGTCCCCAACTGCCACATCTACCCTCTTCTCAACTGTGTGAAATTACCCTATTTCAAAGTGGCTGGGATATATCCCCCTCGCCACGTCCAAATTAAAACACTGTGCAGTGACCAGAGCGTGCTGCCCCAAATTAAAAGGTTTTACACCATTTCCCCCCGCAGGAACCAACACCACTTCAGCAGCAGTGCCTGTGCCATTGCCAGAGACATCCGTGCCACCGGCAATGCCCAAACCACCAGAGATGCATACACCGGGAGAGGGGACAGCCCTGGGGACAACCCCACTGCCCCCCATCCCCACAGATCATGCTGCAGGTGAAGAGATATCCCACTGTGTTTCCATCATCAAGGGCCCTTTCTCTCTTTCAATACTTTTTTCCCTTCTCTCCAACCTTTTACCTAAGATTCTCCCTCATATTTCTCCCCGTTTCCCAGGCTTCCCCAGCTAAAATCTCTATTTCTCTCTCTCTCTTTTTCTTTTTGGCAGTTTCCACTCAGATCTTGGCCCCTTCCATCGGTAAGCATTGCTGGGTCGATGGTAAGAATGAGCTGCTTTGGTATTTTTTAACCCTAAAAATCACTCTCAGGGCTGTGTGAGGTTTATGCCATGATTGAGGGCAATGTTCCCAAGAGGGGCAGCATGCAGCACCCCAATTTCTTCCCTTGGCAAAGAGAATATCTTGAAAATGCACTATGAAAGTTGTGTATAATGTAGTTTTGACCCTTTGTGGAGCCGTTCCCTTGGCCATCCGTTGGAAGACGCTCATCATCTGCTTTCTTTCTCCCTTAGGGCTCTCAATTCTGCTCGTTGTTGGTGTCATGGGATTCTGCTACTGGAGGATGAAAATGTAGGTTTGTTGAGCACCACGTGGCCCTTCCACAAGACCCATTGCTTTCCTGAAAGCTGGGGAAGACCCTTTGGGCACCGTTGACACTCCTCTCCCATCCGTAGGCACACACAGCAGAACTACGTGGTGGCGGTGACGGCCATACCCATGGTGGCTCCCATCACCACGGCAGAGAATGATGAGATACTGTCACCCAGTGATGTCCCCATGGGCTGAAAACCCAGCGCTGAGCACCTTGGTGTACCTGCCAGCCCGGCCAGTCAGGAGGATGCTCGAAGCTGGGTGCTTCCCCAGGTGGCAGTGGCATGGGGCATGTCCCCAGGTCCCCAGCTGCCCTTCGCACAGAGCACCTTCGCTCCAGGAACATGTAGCTGCTCTTCTCAGCCTTAACAAGTGGATGAGATCGCTCCGGTGCCTGAAGGTGAGCGGTTATCTTATTGTACGGCTCAGTGAGTAACTCAGGGTGGCGTGAACGCAGTGGAAATCCTAAATGGGAGCCAAAATTAGGGGGAAGTACCCAAGTATAAAGCAGGGCTGGAAGAGTTACCAGTATGGGATGCAAGGGACAGAGCCAGGCCATTAGCAGGACACCCATGAGTGGCCTGGGCCCAAAGGATGTGTCCACCCTCATGAGATTAGGTGGCCGTGGTCAACATGGTCCAGGCTGCTTGCCCCAGTAAAGGACATTTGTGGGACAGGGGATGGAGTCTGGGTGCTGGGGTTGAAGTCAGGTTGTTCCAAGTAAAACCATTCCCTGGCTAGGAGCAAGGCCAGCTGGACATTAGTGCCATCCTTAGAGATGCTTAAACCCAAACTACCCCCCAAATAGGGTCAATAAATGCAGACCCAGGTGAGTATCCCTCCACTGTACCTTGACTCCCTTCCTGCTCTCTTCCAGCCATTCACCCACGAACCAACAACCACAGCAAAGGGCTCCAGCTCCACCACCAGTTCAGAGGTCATCCCCTCATCCACAACTCAGGGATCTTCCGGGGGCAATTTTGGCACCGATGCCAGCTGCTCGCAGGGGACTGCACATGGGAGTGATTCGCTACAAACACTACCAAAGCCTTTAGAGAAGGACAAGGCAACGATATCTGCTGCTATCCACTCACTTTCCCCCCTTGCTACAGAACAGGCAGTTTTGTACTGATGTTTTATATATAAAGGGTATATATTATAATATAACAATGCACGTAGAGTGGCGGATTCTTTAGTTGGGTGTCTTGCCAGCCACGATGATGGGGAGGACAGTGGGAATGCTGGGACAGACAGGAGCTGGTTTGGAGTTAAACTCATCCCTGCAGCAGCCAGGGCTTGCTGGTGGTCTTCTAGGTAGGGCAGAACCAGAGGAAAGGAGACATTCCGTGATTGCAGCTCCTCACTGATGGGTATTGTGGATGCCAAGAATTTGCATGGGAAGAAGTTGGCTTTGGACAACAAGGATGGGTGGCTCATGGTTGAATCCAGAGCTGCAGCTCCAGCCATCCACTGCAAACTCTAAATGAGCATCACCATCCTCTAGAGGCAAAGGGTGGAAGGCCAAAGGGGCTTCATCAGCCAGCTGGAAAGCCAGCCCAATGTGTCCCTTCATCACTTCTCTTGTCCTTGTGTTTGTGCCACTGATTTGAAAGCAAAAGGAGAGCCAACAAAACAGCTGCCATTCCACAAATAACAGTGGAAGTCAACAGGATGTGGGAATTTCCTCCAGCAGACATTGCTCATGGCTCCAGGCTTATGGCCGAGATCGTGTCTCTACCTGAATTGGTTTCAGTTTCGATCTCTGCATGACGTGGATTCTGGGACAATAAGCCAAGGCGTTATTTTCAAGCAGGCAGCATGAGCCACCCTCTGATTGACAGGGCCACTATCCTGCTGGTACTATCGCTACTGTGATGGCTGAAAAATGAATACAACCCAGGAGGACTTCTTAACAGGAGAGAAAAAAGGAAGTATTAAAGCTTTTTATTTTTGCTACAAATTTTCTCTCTGTATTAAAAACGTTCTCTGGCTTCTTTCTGATTAGCTGTATCAGACTGGAATTAAATCAAAGGAGTTCTTCAAATTCTGCCTCTCCTCCGTCAGCGTTTTGCTACAAAGAGAAGAGAAATTAAGCCCGAGGAAACCTCATGGCTGCAAGTAAGGCAAATGACTTAAATTCAGCTGGGAGAGATTATGACTTCCTTCTTCCCCAGTGACACATTGCTGACAGTGAAAATGCCCCCATTGAAACAGGCTCTGGAAAAAAGTTCATCTTCTGGGATAAAAGGTTTCTCTGGGTACTTCTCAGCATCAAATTCCTCTTTTGTTGGATGAAGATTTCACTGAGGCACGATGTGATAGAAAAGGCAGGGAAACCCCAGCAGCTTTGTCACTGAAGGTGTTTTGCTGGAGACGGAGAATGGATGAGTAGTGCTCAAAAAAATAAATAATAATAAAAAAGCAGTCCTGTCCAATAGGCTTTGTACTGTGCATATTCTTCTGTGCAGTGATGCAGGCCATGCTTGATCAGCTCCTGGAGGGCTTGAGAAAAGGGTCTCCCCACTACTTATAGATGAGGATGGCTCCTCTTGAAGCTGGTCCCAAGAATCCAACCTGATTTTGGAGCATGGATGTGACAACAGTTGTCATCCCGTATTCAGCACAGCTCTGGGATGAGGCAATGGCTCTGGGAGCTGGAAGGCTTCGTTAGAGCACGATGGGCTCTTCCTGAAGTGCTGGAAGGAAGGCCAGGGGTGTCATGGTGCCAAAACGCTTCTGCACACAGGAATAGCAAAGGTAGCCACCCACATCCCTGCTGCCGTTGCTCTGTGGGGGAAAAAAAGAGATTTGAGAGAAGAGTGAGGCTGGAGGAACACAGCCTCCTGCCCCCAGGCTTGGGCTCAACCCACTGGACCAGGTAAGAGTGCAATGATGTGCCCAAAGTATCTCCTACCACCTCCAATGCAAAGAAATCCACTGTAGGACAGTTTGCTTACTGGCTGCAAGCAGGTTTTCTTTGGGGAAGGAAGAGGATGCAGGGCCAGGCAGCTGGCACCTCCACCCACACATGCATGTGGCTCTCTGCAATGATAGGGAGTGAATCCTGCTCTTATCACTGCCCATATTCCCTGCTGATGGATTAGAGCCATCTCTTATCTCCTGTCCCAGACTTGGAGACCCACTGGATTTACCGTGTGCTACGTGACTGCGCTTTTTGGGTAAAGATCAGCCCCAGAGCCCTAAGGTGGAGCTCAAGCCAAAACCAGACGCAAAAATCAGATTGTCACCCTCTTGCTAGTTCACATACAGCTCCTGGCAGGGGCAAAGCATGCTCTGATCATCCCCAGATGGATGTTTGATAGCCTCTGCAGAGTGATGCAGATGCCCCGGAAGAAACTGGGGTATGACAGAAGAAAAAACCCTAAACTGCCTCCAGCTGAGACCAGAGCCTCAGGAGAGAGGTCAAGACTAGAGTGACTCTGTAGGAATTGCACCACCACCCCAAATTATGCATTCAAGAGGTCAGAAATAAAGGGCTGAGCCATGGGACACTCCCTGCTCACTTCCATAGAAACTTAGCACTCAAGTTGCCCCCTCCCCAGGAGATAGCTCAGAACGATGACAGCCATCCTGTGCCAGGAGCAGCCCGCGAAGGCTCATGGTTGAAAACCATGATCTTACGGGTTTTTGGTGCGGCATGCTTGCTCAAGACCAAGAAGCAGTGATTGGAGGGGACGTACGTGAATCAGAGGCAGCTTCTTCACAACCAGCCTGGTGCCAGACTGCAACGTCCGCGTACACTGCTGTGCAGAACAAGCAACCCCGTTCTTCACGGCCTCACCCATCAGCTCCACTCGAAGGAAATGCTCCTAGGAGACAAGAAAAGTGGAACAACGATAAGTAACACAGGGAACTGAGATACAGGAACAGTTGATTTTTTGGGTTTTTTGTTGTTTGTTCTTGAACGCCCTGGGAAATGATTTGCAACAGGGCGTGTTTGTAAAAATACAGCCAAAGAGTGCCTAGTGACAACAAAACCAAGCAGAACTCAATGGCAGCTGGCAAGGAAGGAAGCGAGGTAAGGGCACTGCCAACAGAAAAGGGAACCTCGCTCTGAGACAAGGAGGAAGGTTACGAAGGCAACATCCAAAAGGAAGGATTGGGGAAAAATGCTGCAGCACTGCAATCACGTGTCTTACTGCTGAAAGCACAGTGCAGAGCAGCGGGAACTGTGGACAGAGTGCTCTCAGCTATTGAGGAGGTCATAGTCCACCCTCAGCATGAATCTTAGGGTCAATCTCACTATAATCCTTTTTTTGTGTTCCTCCATCACTAAAAGACCCTCCAAATGTCCTTGGAGACACTCAAGGTCAGGCTGGAGCGGTCACTGAGCAACCCGATCGAGCTGCAGGTGTTCCTGTTCATTGCAGGGGGGATGGACGAGCTGACTGCTCTGTTACACATCAGGCAGCGTTGCTCAGCCAAATCGACAGCTTTGCTTTGGGAGCAGTGTGCCACAAAGTGCAGCTCTCAGAGCCCCATGTTGCCCTGCTCAAGGTTTTGCATACTTTGGAAGGATTTCACTTACCCCCGCCAATGCCAAAAGGTGCTCCAGGGACTGTGACATGAGCAAGCATTTCTTTGCACGTGTCACCGCAACATAGAGCAGGTTCCATTCATCCTCAGGATACATGCCTAGATAGAAGGAAAGATTGTGAATGCACAGCTCTGCCATGCTATAACTTCAGCTAGTGCTCCTGAAATGACACCCAGAGCTTTTCTGGGAAAGCTGCTCTTGCTAACAGAGCTGCCAACAAGCCCTGCCTTTTCCTGTCGGCTGGAGAGCATTGGAATAGGGTGAAAAACTGAAACTGAGAAGTTTTAAGCAGGATATATATATCTATCTATTCTGACTGATGTCAATGGGGGATTTTTTTCTCCCATTAAAAACAACGGCCCAGTTTCCCATTCCTGTAACTGCCCTATCTGCAGCTCTGTTCTAACCTGAAAAACGTTGGTTGCTTGACAGCTGTTTGGGGAAAAAAAAATGATTTTTGGGTGAAAAACTAAAGAATGACTCAAAAGTTGCTTAAGAAGGAGGGGAGATGAGAAGCAAAAGTTTTGCAGTTGGAAAGAGTGATTTATTATCTGTCTGTCTTTGTAAATGGCAAAATAACTAATTAGATAACAACTCATCATCACAGCTTGAAGCTGCCACTGGAGCTTTGCTTCTGTCTTCACTGTGGGAACTCCCCCTCAGGACTCCTGGACCGTGGGAATAAGTGAGAGGGTCTGGGGAA
>JANHGO010008096.1:0-46806 GCA_024606505.1 Aquila spilogaster | reverse complement strand
GGTTGTTTTTCAAATAAAGCCATTTTTGCCCTTTTCTGCACCGCCTGCTGTATCCATCACATTGATGCAGTACAACAACTGTGGAAAGACACTTTTCAAATAAAGTATTTAACCTTGCCACAACATTCTGGCTAACTCTATAACTGTCTTACTATTATCATAGCCTATATTTCAGCTTGCCCTCCTAAATTTCAGTTAATTCAGTTTTAACAACAATTTTCATTCTATTAGTTAATATATTAGACTCTAAGTATTCCTAGGTATTTGAAGGGTTTATTTTTTTTCTCTTATTTTAATCTGTGCCTCAACTGAGATACAAACTAGGAAACATTTGCTTCATAGAATGCTGGATATAGATATTTGTTTACAGGTTGTGCAAGTTACATGATATTGTGCTTAGAAAAAAAAAAAGTTGCTATTACCTAAATACAAATCGTACATGGACATGGAAGATTTGTATATTTATCTTTACTTTAGTATATCTAGACTTTGCAGTGGTTTACTGTAGACTTTAGATTATCCGTTATCAGTTTTAATTGAGATAAAAGCCACCATCAGAAAGGCCTCATTTGAAGGAGAGAGTGACAAGGATTTTTCAGTTAGGCATTTACTTTGCCAAGCTTTTAGTATTCCTTTGTTTTCAGAAAAACAACAACAACAACAACAACTTTTTAAAATATATTTGTCAGTTGAATCACAGAAACACTTTCCATTTTCGAGATAGAAACATGAAAGTATTTACTGCAATTGTCGGCAGAGATACATTAACCAAATACTTCCCTTGAAATGAGCAATTGTTATGAATACCACCTTGGAGTTATATGCTACCAAATATTATGGCCTCTGGCTCTGTTCCAGCACACAAGGAGTCCCATTACCTCCCAGCCCTGTTCTTTAGATATTCCCATTAAAGTCAAGCAGAGTTCAAAATGAATAAAAATATCATAAACAGTTTCTGTCCAATTTCTTATAAACCACAGTATTTAATTAAAGAAAATTCTATTCCTCTTTCCTCCAAAACTATTATAAATGTTGTAGGGTACAGCTAATCAGAACACTGTTGCAAAACATAATTATTATTGAACTTTTCAACGAAAGAGATTGCATGCAGGGATAAGTTCAGTGTTGCCCAGCAACATCATTTCTCTAGTATCAGAACTTTTAAAGGAAAAAAATGAAATAGGTGGCCGGCCTTAAAAGGAAAAAAGAATAGATCTTTCATTTGCTCTGGGATTTGATGATATTTATTTTAAAGAGTTAGCAAAGATAAAACACTTGGAATGGCAATGTTCTTTGTTTCAGTTACTCTGAAGCTTCTCAGGCACTTTTTCATGTCTGTAGAACCATGAAATGAAATAAAGATATTAGAAAGATCAATAGTATGAGTGGCTGAAAGATAAATTTTAACCATAGCCTCTAAGCCTCCTCTGATAAACTCTGGTTAATACTTTTTATTCAGATCTATACTGATGAATAAATATTTTGTAAAAATAATGTCCTTCTATTAAATCTAAGTCTAAATCTAGGAGTCCAAACATCATGGTCCGCATGATTTTACAACCTGAAGCAATAAAGCCTGCTTGACTTTTTCTACTTAATTTTGGGAGTAATGAGGGGAACGTTTATGTATACACATATCCATATGCAATGACATAAAAACATAAAATAAAAAATATTCCCTCGAGCAGACAAAAGCACAGAGCTCCACAAACAAAATTAAAGAAAAAAAAATAACCTTATAGGACAAACAGAAATTCTAAATAAGCTACCTGCCTTCCTCTTCGAGCAACTTTTATATTTATTTTATTAGAGCCGCTTTATAATTTATCTAAGAAACAGAAGAGGCAGCCATTTTTCACTAGGTTTGTGGACTTTGAGTTATTTCATAGATTCATGTGGTAAAAAAAAAGTTACTGCTTATTCCAGGTTCTTAAGTTCATTCTTTGAAAACAATGACTTTTTAAGAAAGCTTTTCCTTCCGCAACCAGTAGGAAGAACAGTGATAAAATTGTCAGGAAGCCTTTCCTCTAAGGAGCAGGAATGCATTTGTAGAAAAGACTGTGAGTCTATTTTTTTTTTTAAGTTTGAAATCGCTTACCAAAGAGCTTATATAAATCAAATTTATGTAGCGTATCTTTATGCATGCCAAGGCCCCTGAGCCTACTGAAGCTGAAATCCTTCATGAGTTTTCTGGAACTTGCTATTTCACTCAGACAGTAAATGTTGTTTTGCTTGGTGCTTAATCTAGTTAAATAATGAGGGATTTCACAAACTTAGCTGCCACATCCAAAAACAACTTTCTCATACAGTTGGAACACAAACATTGGCTTTCTTAGCTGTCCTGAACTTGGTATGTGTTATGTGGAATGCAATCACACTTTGTCTGTGAGGGTTGGCTTGAGAAATTTATCTTTCCCATGTTAATCTTGCCAGTGATCTGATTATATTGTATATGCAGGATATTAAACTGAAAGACAGACCTTACCGCAAATCCTACATTTTAACTGCTTGGAGAAGAATTAACATATGTTTTTTCTCTGGTAAGCTCTCTTACGAACACCTGTTGCATTTATTAAAAAAAAAAAAATATTAAAATATCAGTAGTAGTACTCAAGTACTTGTAATAGTAGTTTGTTACAGCTCTGATTGATTGTCAAAGCACTGCGTGGAGTCAGTTTGTAGAGCTTGTATATCTTTTCCTAAAACTAACTTAACTGAAAAAAAAAGACAAGATATTAGCCCATAAGACCTTCTGCATATGACAATAGCACAGAAATAAGAAATTGGTTATTATCGATCTCCTAAATTAAGCATGTATTAAATATATATATATCTTTGTTAACCCCGTGGAAATTTTAGGAGTAATCTGATTCAGATTGGAAAAAATATAAGAAACAATTGCAAAATCTTAACTATCTTAAATAATTTTCAGTGGAAAGTTATCAAATAACAAGATTCTGAGTAAACTCTCAAATATTCTTCAGGCCTTGCATTTTGGTTAATTTTAGTGTTTCTCATGTGTTGGAACTGTATCTGCTGGAAAACAGTACAGTATATACATCTATGGCTAAAAGCCACTACTACTGTCATATATGGCAAAATCCATATTCAGTCCCTTCCAAAAGATGTACTCAACATGTAGAGAAAATAGAGGAAGAAGAATAGAAAAGAGTTAGCTGATCTACATTGCAATATACAGAATACATTTCAGAAAAAAAAATATGTACATTTGTTGCTCTGAAAGGAATGCCTCCTATTCTAAGCAACAAAACATTGTTTTTCAGCATAGTAACCACCATTAGCCAGTGATGAACAATAGCCTGCATGCCATACTTGTAAAAATCTGCTGCATAATAGGTGACCCACTGTTTCATAGCTGCTATGAGGATGTGGTTGGTAGGAAAATGTTTTGCCCATGCATCTTTCATCAGCCCAAACAGATGGAAGTCAGAATGAACCAGGTCCAGACTATATGATGGGTGTGGTAGGACAGTCCAGCCAACATTGGAAATGTTCTCCACAGTTTTCAACCTGGTTTTAGTCCTGGAATTATTTTTCTGGCAGATGAGTCAATTGGATTCACTCACTATGCAGCCAGATGAAGACCAGTCAAGAACATGTAACCAAAGTTGTAAAACAAAGAGCAAGAAAGCAAGAACAGAAGTGGAAGGAGTAGGATTTCTCACCCTGGCAACAGTGCTCCATGAGGTCAGCTCATCCATAGCATCTAACTATACCATCAGTTGCAATAACTATACCGATTTACTGTTCCTGTATGTATTCCCATTTGATCTTCACCTAAGACAACTTCCATCAACTTCTTGTTTACTTTTACTATCATTTTTACATTCATTCAGAATGTGTCTGCAGTGGTGGTGGATTTTCAGATGTGAAAAAAACAGAGGTAAATTAATCCAAAAGTTCAAACCCACTGATTAGACTATAGCTTTAAGTTATAAAGCCAAGGTTTACAAAAGTCATTTGTTGACTATACATTCATTTTATCTTGGAAACCGCTTTTTCTACCATGAGAAAAATAAAGCAGGCAGATTAAAAATGATTATCTGCTTTCCCCCAAACATCTCCACTAAACAGAGATATTATGCCATTTTCTACATACAAGCTTTGTCAGTATTTTAAGCTTCTGCTAGAAAGACTACCACTGAGTCCCTGTGGCTGTTCACTCATTCATTGCCTTTTAAACTCACAGTACAAGGCTTGCCATTAAATGTGTTAGAAATAGTTCTTAGATATTAAAAGAATAGCTTAAACACATTAATAACTCTCCCAAGCACAATTTCTCCATGGAGGAAAATGTTGTGGAAGCTGCAGAATTCTATGATATTGTGTACATAATAACACATGCATAATAAATTAAATATAAATTAAATACACAGTCGAATGACTAAAATTCTAACATTTCTTGAAAAAAGTTTCAATTTTCTTTTATTTTATTTTGCAGTTAGCATGTCTTTAGAAGGTGATGACTAAAAAGAAATTTATTTAGATTTTCATCCTGGGTCATCATGAAGAATGAATTTAAGGGAATATCTGCAATAAAAAAGGCCATCATTGAGCTTCTTTTCACTCTGTCTACATTCTGACAAGGAGATTGCTACAGGCTGAGATACGGACAGCATTTTATACCTTTGAAAAGATTTAAACCAGCTAAAGAAGAGATAAATGAGCAATCCACACTCCAGTAGTCACCACTCTACTAGCTTCAAACAAGAATTTAGGTTTGCATAATTGACATTTGCTCCAAGCTAAATTAATTTAAATCAGGAATGGGCATTTTTTGAAGTCTTGCTGATTGCAAACTGGCCAAGGAATTGAAACCTAAACAAAAAGCTCGATTGAATGGAATGCTATTGTCTTGTATAGAAAGGGCTTAAGAAATAATTGAAGGTCAAATAAATTTATCTGATTGTAAAAATAGGAGATTCCAACCTTATCTTCCTCATTTGACATCTTTCATAAGAAATAAAATTTCTGGTAAGGCAGATTGGAATTCATGAAGTGAGGAAAATAAGGACTATCTAGGTGCTATATCATGAGTAATTAGAATGATAAGCACACATCATCTGAAACGGTCATAACCATGTGATCATAGCTTTCTTTGTAGCTATTTTCTTTCCCGAATCTGCTTTATATGTGTTTTGTTTCCATATTGTAGGATTGCTCTTTGAGCTAGAAAAATAACTTCCTGTTTTTGTCACTTTTCAGTTTTTTATGTCATCATAAAACGAATTCCTTTTTTGAGGGTGAAATTTGATCAAGGTGCTTGTTATGACATACACACAGAATGAGAAGCTGGGATTGTAACCTACAGTTTATAAGTAAAAGATTATTGATAAACAAATACAGACAGGGAGAAGCTGAAAAAGAAAGTCTCATCAGTGATCTTCCTAACATTGTCCCTGAGGCCAGAATTATTTGTGTTCCACTCTAATAAACTGAAAACTTAATGTGTTAATGTGACTGCAGGCATGCTTGTATTATCAGCCTGCAAGGATTTTGTAGACACAGAAGAGATTTGCAGCACGGGATTTCTGCAAGATGTGTTCCACATTGCAAGAGTAAGAATGAGGAAAAATGAGCTTGAGGGTGAGCCAGCAATGTAATGAATGTGTATCTTGCACTTTATCAAGCCAGATGTTGAAATAAAGAATGATAATAAAAACAGTTTAAGGAGTATTTGTCAGCTAACACTTCAGTCATTCATTAATATTAATTTTCATTATAGAAACATATAAGAATCTCTGACAAACATTAGGTTTTGACTGTATTCATTGTGAGGTACAAGGTCAGGCCTACAAATATTTTTCTTTAAAAACACACAGAGTAGGAAGTGAAACAGAGGTAATTTGGCTTGCCTTCAATTAAGTGAGTAGTAAAGAGGGCAGAACTGGAATTTAAGTGGAATATGGTTCATCTTCTGCTCTTTTGAAAGTATAAGCCTCCTTTAATCTCCATTCTGTATCTATATAAAGCGATGTCTATTTCTTTCATGAGTGTAAAGCATGACAGTGCCCTAGTCTAGTTTTGTGGCTCCACTATACATGGTTTTCATGTGCAGCTATCAGGATTGAATATGTGCTAAACATAAATAATTGACTCTTACACAGGATATAATCATTCGTATCTGTAGGATATTATTGGTCAATGATGCAAACATCAATGTGTGACAAAGGAAATGGAAGCCATTGACAAGGAAAGGAATGAACCCGTCTTTTAGAGATGCCAAATCAATGGTTGTCAGTAAACTCCAGGAAGCAGAATTTCTTCTCTTCCACATTTTTGTCAAAATGCATTCTGAGCTATGAAAATAATAATAAAAAAATCTTACAATTCCTTTTGAAATATCTGTAGCCCCAGTGCTGAGTCAGCGCATTCTTCAGGTTATGTGGCTAAAAGAGCCTTTTCTCAGTATGACAGCTCGGATTCTGCTGAAGCTGCTTAAAGTTTTCCCTTTTATTTTTTTTTTTATTTTTGTCTCCTCACAAAACCTGGAGGATATCCAGACAAAATGAATTGGACAGTTCTTCATACGCAGTTCCCGTGGCAGCTGTCCTCCAAAAGATCTTTTGTTCTAAACCCTCTAACTCTGCTGTAGACTAATACATTATGTCAATATTTCAATATATTCTATGTTTGGACTGAAGTACCATCTTATTGCTATCTAAGCTCTGATTTCTAAGTCATTCCTTTAAGATTGGAGTGGTTTTTTTCTTCATATAGTAACCCTTGTGTCTTAAGAACAGCTTTAATATTTTGGTTCACTTAACAGAGTCTCCATGAGAAGCAGGAATTGGCAGTAACTTTGAATTATCAGGACTAAAACCATTTATAGCTGAAAATCACCAGAAATTAATTTATAACATTGTAGCAGGCCTGACCTATTTAGCCATTCATCAAAAAGTTACAAATCCTGTTGGGTCTGCATCTTCTACAGATGAGGTAAAGCAAATACCTAAATATGGAATTAGTGTGAACTGTGATTAAAAGGCATCCCTTAAATCCTTTTCCTTTTTAATTTTCCCTCAGAAAAGTACACAGTGCATGTTGCCACACAGATCAGACAGATAAATAAGCTTTCAAAGGAGGAGCCTTAAACAGCAGTCTCTAAAAGGGCTGCATAGTGAATTACGGGACAGGATTTACTTTGGTTAATTTGTTGAAGTTTTCATTTTTATTTTCTGCTCCTGTTGGCTATATCTCCTGTGGCTTCTAACTCCGATGGTTCTCAGACCTGGTGTGTAATCATTTGCTAGCTACACAGACTATTATTGAAATGTATGTCTAGTTCAAGATAAATAGCACAATGATGATGCTCATATTGGAAATCTTTGTTAGAAAATTACTTGATACTGGAGGTGTATATTGGTGCCAAAGGAATAAAGATGTTTGTTAAGTGATCAGAATACTTATTGTCCTAAAAGTGCCAAAATGTCAGATACAGTAAAATCTTCAAAAGAGCTTTTAAAGGACATTGATTTAAAAACTTTATTCTTCCAAGCACTTTATTGGTTTAGCACTTCTTTTTCTTCGATAGATTCATGGGGTTTCTATTTCTGTGCATATTTTTCAAATGCAACATTTCAAGCATTGTGGGAAATTTTATGGAGAAAACAGACACGTACTGGATTATGCAGGCTGCTGAAATGAATAGTTTAGTTTATAAACGTTGTGTAAATCTTACCTTGTGAACCTAAGTCCTTCTGTAGGTGTGCCTCAGATCACATAATAAACTGGTGGAACAGCAAAGAATTGAAAACTGCACACTATTATCCTAATCTCTAGGCTGTTTCCTTACTCCTGAGAAACTTGGTTCTGACAGCATCAGTGGCAGTCACCAGAAAAAAGAGATGTCAGAAGAGTTTTGGCTGTGTGCTGAGTTCAGCCTCTTATCATCAAAACATTGGAAAATGCTTATAAAACATTTAAACTGGGTATCTAGATGTTTGGGGGAGAGAAAGGGAAAACACATTAAAAAGTGAAAGATTTATGTGAAATCTAGACCAAATTGGAAAGCTTAAAGGAAAAATAATACAATCATTTCATAAAAGGACAGAACAGGATGACATAGTCAAATAAGTTCCTGCATTTCATTTATGTAAAATAACAAAAGATTGAATCTTATGAACGACAGATCATAAGACTGTATTTAAGCAGTTTAAACTGCTCTTCCTTTGCAGAATAAACAATAGTCGTGCCCTTTGCTCAATGTCTTTACTCAGATTTTATTTCAAAATATAGGAGATTTTGGTTTTTTCTTATTATTTAATTTGTCTTGTTTGAAGAATGTGTGATTTTGACAAGAAAAGAATGGGAAAAGAGCATCCAGAATTTCAGAGCAGGAGGTGGGAGATGCTATAATGAGCCCCCTTAGTTTTTCATGAACAAAGCCAAGAATATGAAGGAGCTTGTGGACTGCTAATGAACACAAGTGTCAAAGGTTCCCCTCCTAAAATGATTACTGCATAGAAAAGTACCATAAATGTGATAGGTTGTGAGCAGCAGAAGCAACCAAGCTGTTTCCTTCTGTTTTATATACTGAGTGTGAGATCCTGGGTGGGATTCTGTCTATGAAATGTAATGGTTTCACACTATAATCTTTCCCTAATACAATTTATCTGCTTTAACATGACTTTGCTTTTATGACTCATAGAAAAAAAAGGTGTTCTACTTGTCCATTTAATATTATTAAGATTGGACAGAGGCTCTAAAAGCTAATAACGGGTTTCACATAAACACATATATACATAAAATATTAAATAAGACTCATTTTGTTAGGAAACTAAAAAAAGATTTTTACAAACTGTGCCTTAAATGAAAACAAATCCCTCAAAAGTTCTCCACTTATGCCCATTCTATTCACAGATTAATAACAGGAACATTTTAAAGGAACTTTACCAAGAATTGTCTTTACCCTTTTAGATGAGCCTGTTAAGGAGGAGATTGACTGTGGACTGCTGGGTTGATGGCAGTGTTGTGGGATGGAATTTAAGACTCCAGTCCCAGTTTCAGCATTCCATGGCATCGGAACTAACTCTCAGTTTTTACTCAAAGAACTGGTCTATCTTCATCCAGAACAAGTAAGAAGGCTGAAATCCAGCTTGTAAATAAATTTCTGAATTTCATTTCAAAAGAGGAGGAAAATACTTTCCTCTGACACATGGGTAATATGTATTTTGTCCTTGCTAGATAAAAACCAACATGTGTGCATTAAGGTTTCTGTTACATCACAACTGATGAACATAAAGATCTGATCTCACAAAACATACTACAATCCCAGCAAACATTTTAAACCGTCATGGGTGAATAATATCTGAAAATAATATGGTTCAGAGGTGACAGGAGTGCAAATGCTGTTAGATGAAAATCATGAATCAAAAAAACTATGTACATTATGAGGTGCATTGTGATCGTTTTTAAATTGTGAGGCTGACAAGAAAAGAATATATAGTAGAAAAAGAAGTTTTGAAATAAAATAGATGTAACTTGCCAAACAGGGAACTGTTCATTCATAAGAGCAAAAATAAACATGATGTAAATACTACGTAAAATTTCCATGGGTACTTGCAGACCTCCAATTATGCCTTCCTAAGAAACAGCAGAAAATCAGTTTTACAGCCTGCTGTTCAGACTTTTAGAGCTGTGGGTGATTATTCATTTCTCCCTTGAATTTATATTATTACAGAATTTCATATATTGCAGCTATTTTTGCTCATCACACTAGGATCTTTACAGTTTAATTCATTCCTCAATAACTTTGACCATAGAAAGAAGGTCTAACAAAATCATTGTGAAGTACTGTTTACCTGTAGCAGTAGCTTCAGTCTTGCAGAACACACTAAGAAAGATTTTTTGTCTTAAAAAGAATTTTGTGCACTGATTTTTCGAGAAGCAGTCAGTCCTGTGAGAGACAAGATCAGCATGGGAAGCAGACTAGGATCTGTCACTCCTGAGATGGAAGAGGAGGAAATCACCTCCCCTTTCCTCTTTTTTGCTTTCACAGTTCGTGTTCTTTCTTTTTGTTGTAACTTCTTCATGGGATACTGGCTCTTCTGTTGCAATTTTTGTGTACCTTGTGTGATCCTGTGATCAGTGATGATTCTGGATGCTGGTGTTAAAGAAGGAATGAAGGTGCTACAGAAGTGCAAAATATATTATATGAATTTTGTTTAAAAGTATTAATACTAATGGAGCATTCTCATAGCCAAACCAGTTTTCCAAAGAGCTGGAAACAGTTTGACTCAAATGAAATTGTCCTGGCAAAAAGCATAGTAAGGACCTTGAATTTCAAGAGAGCAAACTTTCAACTATTTAAGGAATTACTGAATGAGATCCAATGGGACGCTGTCTTCAGAGATACAGGAGCAGAGTACAGCTAGCAGCACTTTAAGGATGACTTTCTGAGAGCTCAACAGATCTACATCCCTCAGCACAAGAAATCAAGCAGAGGAGGCAGGAAACCAGCAGGGCTGAACAAGAACTTGCTAGTCATGTTGAGAGAAAATAAGGAAATGTACAGGCAGTGAAATCAGGGACATGTGGCCTGGGAAGAATTACAGAACTGCCATCCAAACATGCAGAGGTGGGATTGGGAAACCCACAGCATAGATGGAATTGCACTTTGCAAAGGATGTGAAAAATAGCAAGGGATTCTGTAGGCACATTAGTCAGAAGAGAAAGGCCAAAGAGCATGTATCTCCTCTGATAAATGAGAAGGGAAATCTGGCTACAACAGACATGCAGAAGGCCGAGGTACAAAATGAGTTCTTTGCCTCAGTCTTCACTGTCAGTCAGGCTTCCCATGCCTATCATGTCCCTGAACCCTTGGGCAGGGGTTGGAGGAGAGAAATCCCTCCCACTGTAAGACCAGAACAAGTCCAAGACAGCATCATGAGATTGAATGTGTACAAGTCTATGGGCCTGGACAACATGCATCCCAGGGAACTGAAGGAACTAGTTAATGTGGTTGCTAAGCCACTCTCAATGACATTTGAAAAGTCATGGCTATCAGGTGAAGTCCCTGGTGACTGAAGAAAGGAAACATCACCTCCGTTTATAAGAAAGGGAGAAAGAAAGATCCAGGGAGCTATAGGTTGACAGCATCGGTGAATAAAAGTTTTCTACCGGAACTTGTGCAAGGCCTTTGACATGGTCCCGCACCACATCTTTCTCTCTAAATTGGAGATATACGAGTTCAAAGGGTGAGCTATTCGATGGATAAAGAATTGGTTGGATGGTCATAGCCAGAGGGTTGTTATCAATGACTCTAGGTCCAGGTGGAGGCCAATTACGAGTGGTGTCTCCCAGGGGTCTGTCTTGAACAGGTTCTCTTTAGCATCTTTATCAATGACACAGACAGTAGGATTGAGTGCACTCTGAGCATGTTTGTTAATGTCACCAATCTCAGTGACACAACTGATACCATAGAAGAAAGGGATACCATACAAAGAGTCCTGGACAGGCTTGAAAAGTGAAAGCAAAAGTGGACAAAAAGCTGGGCACGAGCCAGCAGTGTACTCTTGCAGCCTGGAACACCAACAGTATCCTGGGCTGCATCAAAAGACAGGCGACCAGCAGGGCAAGGGAGAGGATTGTCCCCCTCTACTCTGCCCTTATGAGACACTATCAGGAATATTGCGTCCAAGCCTGGGGCCCCCAGCACAAGAAAAATACAGAGCTGTTGGAGTGGGTCCAGAGGAGGGCCACAAAGATGATCAGATGGCTGATGCATCTCTTCTATGAAGAAAGTTTGAGAGAGTTGTACTTGCTTATCTTGGAGAAGAGAAGGCTCAGGGAAGATCCCATTGCAGTCTTCCAGTACATAAAAGGACCTTGTAATCAGGAGGGAGGCTGACTTTTTACACAGGCTGATAGTGATAGTACAATGAGGAACAGTTTTCAACTAATAGAGGTGAGAATTAGATAAGATGTTAGGGGAAAATTTTTTCACTCAGAGGGTGGTGAGGCACTGGCATAGGTTCCCAAAGAAGTTGTGGATGCTCCATGCCTGGAGGTGTTCAAGGACAGATTGGATGGGGCCATGGGCAGCCTGCTATAGTGCCTGATTTATTGGTTGGCAACCTTGACCATTGCAGGGGGCTGTCTTTAAGTCTCCTTCCAAACCATGCCATTCTTATGATTCTATGACTATGATACTATGAAAGTCTTACATCACTTTTGGATCTCTTTGTGTTTCTATTACATTATTGTAGAGAAAAATACATCAATTTCCAAATTAAGCATTCTGTATTATATGGACTTGAAAGTGGCCTAATTTTCTCTAATTTCACGTATTCTATTACAAATGAGAAATCCAGCTTAATTATATTTCCATATGCCTTACAATTAAAAATGACAGACCTTTGCAGAGCATGGAGACTTTTTCCAGGTGAGGTATTAACACTAACATGCACACTGTTTAATTTTTTCTGGCAGCCAGCCTCTTTGTCTTAAACTCCATCTGATGTTAATTTAATAACAGAGTATAAAGTTCAGTTCTGCAAAAGCCTTCCTGTCCCATCAGGGCTTATGTGCATTTCTGGACCTGCTCATTCCTCTGTCTTAAAACCCAGAAATCCCTTTGGTCATGAAAAGAAATGATTTATGGATCCTCTGATAGTGGAACACAGGGATTAACCTCTTGCATTATTTGTATTTTAAAGTGTTATAATTGGCGTTCAGCAACATCTGAGTTAAGAGCAGTCTTTTCTGTATGATAGCTCGTAACAAGCTTATGGATTTCTGACCTTATTTATTTATTTATTTATTCAGAAAATCCGAGTATGGTTTGTTTCTAATTTTCTGCTACTTTCTTAACTTAACTCAGATGACTGTATCTTATTTTCTACAAAATGTGGAGCAGTAAATAAATCAAACCTTCAACCCAAACTTTATTTATTTAATTAACTCTTCAAAATGCTTTCTTTTCCCTGTGAGTGCTTCTTTAACATCTTGTTTGAGCATCAAATGCCTGGAATGAACTTTAGTAAAAAACTGCATTTATTTCAGATCTAACCCTTTCCTTCAGTGAAGAGCAAAGTAATTTTATCCCACACTCTGTCTCTCAGTAAAATGAGAGAAAATCAGATGTGGTATTTCTAGTACCAATTTTTAAAACTGTGTATCTGAATATACTTCTACTTTTACAACCATCTCAGTATAAGAAAGAGAGAAAAAATATCAGAAATCTGGTTTGTAGACACATAACCAAAAACATTTCTGAAGTTATGTCAATTCAGAAAATCTGAATTCTCCATCAGCTGAACCAATTAAGTAATTTCTCCTGGAGTATCACTGGAACTCAGTGTGTCACAGGTTTGACCAGCGTGAAGTGCATTCATTTTTTCCAATATATGCTATAACCTCATTATTACATTATCTGGGATTGGAGACATTTCTACCTGGAGTCATGGGAGCAACAGAGAGCTGGAAGCATATTTTAAATAATTAAAGAGTAAGTCAACAGTTATTTTCTCAAAAGCACATGTGGAAGGAAATATTCTATTTTCTACTCATTCAGTGAACAGTTATTCTAATCAACTAATGTCCCATTAAGTCATATATTCTTTAACATTTACTCTAATACAATGTAGAAATGAAACAAGGAAATTTAAAAATATTAAACTTTCATGCTCTTTAAATTTGGATTTTTTTAGGGAAAAAGAGGTGAGACTTACCATGAAAAGGGCCTAATATTCTTCCACTTCTTTGGTACAGAATCATAGAACCATAGAATGGCTTAGGTTGGAGTGGCTCTTAAAGATCATTTAGTTCCAACCCTCCTGCCATGGGCTGGCCAGGGCCCCATCCAACCTGGCCTTGAACAGCTGCAGGGATGGGTCACCCACAGCTTCTCTGAGCAACCTGTTCCAGCACCTCACCACCCTCTAAAATATTTCTTTCTAACATCTAACCTAAATATCCTCTCTTTTAGTTTAAAGCCAACCACCTTTGTCCTATCACCATCAGACTGTAAAAAGTCAGTTCTCCTTCTGCTTTTAAGCTTTCTTCAAGTACTGGAAGGCTGCAATGAGGTCTCCTTGGAGCATTCTCTTTTCCAAGTGAAACAAGTCCAACTTCCTCAAACTTCCCTCATAAAAGAGGTCCTCCAGCCCTCTGATCATGTTCATGATCTCCTCTGGATCTGCTCCAAAAGATCCACATCCCTCCTGTACTGGGGGCCCTAGGCTTGGACTCAGTATTCCAGATGAGGCCTCACAAGGGCAGAGTACATGGGGATAATCCCCTCCCTCACCTTGCTGGCCACCTCTCTGTTTATCTATCCCTTCAAATCAAATTTAATGCCCTGGTGATGAGCCCTGCCAGCTTATTGCCTTGTATATTCTTGCCTTTCCTGCTCGCTTGTATCCCATCCTACATCAACCTTAACATTGTTTAGACAGTATGTCCTAGATCATAGAAGCCAAAGCCCCAGGCATGACTTCATCCACACATATTTCTGGAAGCAACAATATACAGCTTCATTAAATGATCTATTTCTATAAATTAAAGAATAAATTCCTAAAAAGTTATCTATTTTTAGTTACAGATCTTCTGTAGGAAGTTTTTTGAAGCATTTTATACATTCTAACCAATCACCTCAATATTATGTGTTCACTGGAAAAAAAAAATGAACTGGATTTGAAAAGTATTAACAACCTGGGATGAGTTTGGTTTCTGTATCAAATATTACTCTTATGAGAAATGGGAGTTAAAGAGTTATTGCTCCAGTTCTGTGGACTGTCGATATTCCATGTAGACCTATCTCAGAAAGGAAGAACTACGTATCCCAGAGGACTGTTCACTGTTCTGTTTCCTTTTTCCGTTCAGAGGGAAAGATGAAACTGTTTTCAGGTCAGAAGATGCCCTTTTTCCCTTTTCTGCTCATCTCGGCAGTGTGTGCTCCCTAGCTGTCTTGTCTTCAGCATTAGAGTACGGCCTTCGGTTTTTGGACACTCTCTCTCTCATTTTATTTGATTTATTAGCTTCAATTTTAATTATATTGTATTATATTGTGTTATCTTGCATTCCTATATCTTATTTAGTAAATCAGCTTTCCTCCTCAGATCATTGCCTCTGTTTTGTTTTTAGGCCCATCTCCCTACCCTCTCCCCTTTTCCATTCCCCTTTCCTGGGGTGTGGGTCCATGTGTCCCCCCACCCTGTTACTCACAGAAAAAGGCGAACCAGCCCATAAACCATTGACAACTATGTAAAAGATTTTGAATTGCAGTATGAATTCAAAAGCAAAGCCAGATAGCCAAAATATTTGAAACCCTTTAGAGAAAGTTTGGGAAACTTATTTGTAAGTTGACATAGAGTAGGCAAAATTCAGAAGTTAGGATGATACCTTTTACTCCCATCAGACCCCACTCCACATATTTCCCTCACTGTTAGACTTTATGAAAACAAGAACTAAAAGAATTTAGAAGCAAGTACAATTCTTTTTCCACTTCTCCTTTAGTTGTTACTTGTTCCCTGGAATATAGGAATTTGAGGCAAAGAGTATTTTGAAAGTAGACCTTTTCAATATTACATTCCGAATCAAATTATAAACCACATCTACGGAAGTACAGTAGTGACTTCATAATGACACTAAAACACTGTTTACATGTCTGAGAGGTAGAGTGGAAGGGTACAGAAAGTGCAGAGTGGAATGTTAAGTGCAAAATAATTTGAGAAAGTATTTTGTATAAAGCGCAATGGAAGACAGAGACAATTGTTAGGAATGGATTGGGCACACTTATTCTGCTCTGTAGGAGTGATTGACAGTGGCACTGCAACTACTGTAAGAACACAGCTGTATTTGTCGGTGCACCCTTGCAGGCTCGGCCAGTTGAGTCAAACTTTGTGTCCTGTAAGATCTGTTTCCAGAGGATTATGTGAAAGGCAAAACTTTTTCCTCCATGCTTCTTTGTTCATACAAGCCAGAGATTTCTGCCTCTGAGGTCAGTAACTTGGACACTAAGCAGTAGTTTGGATTACTTTAAATCGCCAGGTGTTAGGAGATAGTGGAAAACATATCAGGAAAAGCCCACTACAAAAGAATTCAGTAGCTTGTTTAAGCTAAGCCTGTCCCTTTCAAAATAATTTACCTGAAAGATTTCCTATTTCGGGTTGTTTGTTTGTTTGTTTGTTTTTTTCCTAGGAAACAAGGGCTAGTAGTTTTATATCAGTATACAAATTGCAGTATACATTGCCTTTTGTGACCAGATTTCTAAGTCTTAAGTTCTAAATGTAAGGCGAACCTTTCAGAAGTCAGTTCACTAGCAGTTTCATAAATGACTCCTGCTTACGCAAATTTCTCTCATTTTCGTGGGCAAGTTTGTATGTGTTGTAATACAGTCACCCCTGATTTGTGTAAGAGATCTCAACACTTAAATCTCGTTAAAAAAAAACCAACTCAACTGTGTTACCTTTTGCTGGATTTTAGAAGTTCTTGTTTTCCTGTCTGTGGGCCTTTTCTTATTCCATTTCCTGTTGGACTTTAAACTGCTCCAGAAAGTGCTTAGGGTTTTATTGACTGTTTACTTGATTTTACAGTACAAAATAAATGACCATAATGCTGAATGGTCTTCTGGAAATTGAAATAAAAGACAGGCAAATATTTACATTTTGAAAAAAATTAAAGTGGAAGGTCTAGAATATTTAAGTTACCAATATAATTCAAAATCTTATGTATGACCCTAAAGATGGTCAAGATCTGAAGTCTAATGCTGAGTATGCACCAGCCACATGCTAATAAATTCAGGCCACGATGATTATATGAGCTATGACAGGATGTTCATTAAGGTCAGGAGAACTATATCTTCACTGGTAGAAGGAAGTGTTCTTCTACCAGTAAATAAGTACTGTATAAAGGAATTTACCCATCAAGGCAGGAAGTCTCTTACAGGGCAGGTGCCCTGGAGTTAAATGCCCTGGAGTTAAGCCACTTAACTGCACATGAAGCAGTGCAGTTCAGCCAATTTAAGACACGTGCAGCTGTGTCCAGTATAGTTTGAAGCACATTAAGAATATCACAAGCCTGCAAGCAAAGGAGATATAATAGGGCTTGCCTCAGCTAGATCACCTGCTCCAGGTGGAGGAAGAGGAGAAGGATACATTTCCCTGGGAGATTCACACCATGCCATAAGCTTTGTAACACATTGCTGGTTTAGAGACTGTACATGGTTTGGTTCTCCTTCAGCTTACATGGAGTTCAGGACAGTTTTGACAAACACATTTATTGCTGTGGTATTCTGTAAAGCAAATTAAAGGAGCAATAATTTTAGTTCTTGTTTCAGCTTCTGTCAGTCATTGGCGGCTATTCTAACAAAAGCATCTTATTATCTATACTCATACACATTACAGAAACAGTGGGAAAAAAATGGCTTTAAGACTTCACTGTGAATACTTGAAGTACCCATAGATAAATACTGAAATACTGTTAAAACTCTTAGAAAAAATCAGTGCAGCACACTGACGTTTACCAGCTCTTTTACCAATCAGTGTGCAGAGCAAGAGGCAACCTTATGTAGGCTGGAGAATCTATATGATGGCAACAGGAATACGTAAACATACCTGAAAGGAAATTCACCCTGCAGAATCTGAATGAGAAAGACCAAAATAAGGAGAGAATGTGGCAAGACTCTTCAGACATGATCATGAGTTTGCCTTGTGGGTAGTTAGGAAATAATGTGTAACTCATTATTACAGATATTATGCTTTTAAACTCAGCAAATCTGCAGTGGAAGCTAGTAGAGACAATTAGTATTCCTTATGCCCTACTAGTCAGCTTTCAGCATGGATCTCACTTAAATTTTCTGATGTATTCTAATAGATCTGTCTTTTATGATCTAACCATTGTTTAGCAACAAAAGCCTTCAAATCAATTGGCTTTATTTTAATATACCCCTCCTTATTTGACTAAAAGAAGAGCCAATGTGAATTCTCTTTTGAAATTTCAGTGGGACTTTCTGAAAAATTTACATTTATCTTGCTGGTGAATGCAGATATTGAAATGGACAATATATATAGATGGACAGTCTGAGGTTGCCTGTCAATATTTCCCTCTCCAGAACTGACAGGCTTGCCAGTGCATAGATGAGTGTTTCGTAGCATCTTTAAGCACTGTTGTCTTTTTAGAGTAAAGGAAGAATTATTTACTGGTTACTGTCTTTATTAAAAACAATACTATTAATTGTAATAAGAATTCACAGAATCACAGTTCAGGCTGCAGTAGATGTACGCAGCTTCAGAAGCAAGAGGTAGATGAAGTGGCAGAGGGGACAGGTAGCAGTGGGATGGCTGCAGGGATGCCCACCATGGGGCCTACAGAGACTGTTGAAGTTCAGGAGCAGGGAGGAGGGTCTGCAGTGCCCTCTGGGCTGTAGGACTCAGGAACAGGGAGGGAAGACGCTGTCCTCAGCTGACACTAGAGCCAAACTGCACAGTAGATGCTGTGTTTACACAAAACACATTCCCTGGAAATGAGACGCTGTTGTAAACAGAAATGTGCCTGGAAGCCAAGGAACACCTGGGGACTTTTGTTCTCAACATTACAAGAGCTTCACTTCATTCACTGCCACTGTGACAGGGTCCTCTTTTATTCCTAAGAACTGAATCAGAGTAAATCTGGACTGCCTTTCCTAGAAATTCTTGTTTCTCTGAGTGTTGCTTTTGGGAATGGCTAGAAAAATAGTCCAGCATCCTCTGTAGATGTTTTCTGTGTCAATACAGTCAGCAGCAAAATATTTAGTCTTCCTCTATGGACCTTGGAATACAGTTTTTAAACTCTTTTAAATGGTTTATTTCAAACTTTGCTATGTGATACTGTACAGAGATTTAATTGGGCATAGAAAAAAAAGTAGACAGAGAAACCTACACGTTCCCTCTTCCAAAACTCCTGCTAAATGATACAGGCATCTCTCTGGATAGAGTTTTCAATCTACATCTGTGCTAATCTCAAAATCTTATCTTCTGAGAAATAAGGGATTTTCGTATCTACATATAGTTCTTATGCAACATTTCCATTCTTGTTAGAAAAATAAGAGGCAACAATCAGGGCCAGCAGTCACTAACCAAGATGAAAGTACAAGCTGCAGCTTTCTTCTGCAATATTTGCACTTGGCACATTTTAAAATCTCTTAGTTGAAAGAAAATGTTCTTCACACATTCAATAACTTATGAATATAGACTCACATTCTGTTATTATGGCAACCTTGCTAATTTACTTATAGTTCTTTTTGTTGCTGTTGTTGTTCAGACTCTTGGAAATGATGAAATACTTGCTAGTAGTAAAAATGGATTTTCCAACATTGTTTAATTTGAAATTTTATGGTATTTTTACACAACTCTGCTCATAGCCAGTAATAAGTAGTAATTTTCCATCTGGGTAGTGTGACATGTCATGCAGATGGTACTGGTGTTTACTCTAAGGCTCTCTAAACATCTGTCTTGCAGAAAAATTAAAGTATTCTTTCTGCTCTAAACAGAAATTACTTCTGATTTTTCTGTACTGTAAAAACATTATTTTCAGATTAGCAACATCCATTACTTCTTTAGGAGAGGTTGTGACATGGATCTTGTGGGAGAATAAAACCTAATTGAAAGGATAAAAAGCTTAAACTCTGAGCTTGTCTTTGTTGGATTGGTCTGCAAAGAGATAAATGCACAAAAAATCTTGGTTGAGTTAATGTGTTTGTGTCATTCCTGCTAAACCACAGACAAATCTCTAATTGTCTGGTGGCCCATTTTTGGTTCCCAACTCCTGACACAAACAAGGCATTGCACCATGGAGGTGAGCAGAGCCTGGAGCAATGGCAAGGGCCACTACCCCTCTTTAGACAGTGAGTCAAAGTTGGCTTTGTGTCCATCTCAACTGTGCTCCAGACTTGACCTCTCTTCAGCAGCTGTTGGCTCCTGACCAGCACAGGGGCTGAAAACGTGGTTTATTGGCTGTGTTGGAGGTCAAGTTTTATAATTATGATGAGCCAAAATAGAGTCCAGACAGAGCTGGCTTCAACGGGGGAAGCAATGATGAGCATAAGCTTAGTTTTATGTGATTCAGAACAAAGAAGCTCGTGCTCAAAAAAAGCTTACATTTCACTGTACATAAATAAATGAAAAGGAGGAAAAGCAGAATTCATTCTCATTGTGGAAAGGGCTTAAGTGCCGCAAAGAAAAATACTATTTTTATATTAAAATATATTGTCATGAAAGCCTATAACAACACAAAACTGGCTCCCAGTTGCTGTAGTTTGCTTTTCACTTGTGAAGCTGTGCATAATGAGCATGTTCACAGTCCTGTACTGTCTGCATCCTGTTTCATGCCTGGGTGGTTTCATTCTTGGATTGTTAGTTTTACTTTTTGTATAGAAATGTTGCAGGCTATGTATAGGAGTGTTAAAGGATTTTTGACAGTTACAAATGGGCTGATCTCAACACACTGCAAAACAAACTGTGTTTCTAAAATAATGCTCGTGTTATGCCCATCAGATCTGAAACAGGGGTACAATTAAGAGAAATTACTAGAGAAACTGCTAAATTCAGCAGCCCTGAATAGGGCTCTGGACTTCCACTGCTTTCTCAGTTACTCCTACATTGCACAGTCCTGGTGCAAGGTATTTACTCTCCTTCCTTTTTCCACAGTGAGCTCTTTAGGTACCATCTCCAACTGAGTGTGTATTATCTAATGTAACAGAACACACTAGACACAACTGTAATACAATTAATAGATAATAATACATCTAGTCTCACTCTGCTGTAATAGGTCTGTTTGGTAAGCAGCATTTACTAGAGTTTGTGTCATTCTCTTAATCATTATTTGGCCAAGCTATACATTCAAAAGTTCTTTATTTTTCTCTAATAAGTCAGTCTCTCTACCATCTTCAGCCATATTATTACATTTCACTGAAGGAAAACGTTAGAGAGGCTCTACGATTAAAGTAGCCATGCACTTTACACATTCTTAGCAGCAATAAAACAGATTTATGCTGTACAAAATCAATGCATTAAGAAAATCCCTCCAAAATAAATTAAATTCCTCAAATTGTTTTTTCTAGGAGTTTTTCTAACTGTGCCTCAGTTTTCATTATGCCTCCCTCTTGCACACTGTTACTAGTATTCAAGTTATGTAATAAAATTTACAGTCTTAGCTGACTTTTTTCAAATATCTCACCAGGCCCTCCACTATTGTGTAAACTTCAGCCAACCCTGCCTTTGGATGCATAATTTACAGATCTGAATGCTGGAATGCAAACAGACTGACATAAATAAATATTCCATGGCCCCCATGCTCATCTCAACATGTATAAATTCCCTGGGGATGGTTGCCAGCACTTAGGACAGTTAGAAAAGACTACATGAAACTCTAAAATCTGGTGGTTTTAAATGAGGACAGGCAGATCTTGCTTGTTAAAAACATACACATTCCATATTTTGAGGACAAAGTAGGAATAAAAAATTATATTCCTTTAAGAAAGAATGAAAGAATCCTGTACAATTTTATAAACAATTTTAAAAGATGAATTAATTTGGAACTTAACACATTTCAAGGTCATTCATCTCACGTAGTACTATCTTTTAGGTGTTAAGATTTAAGCAAACCTTGAAAGATAGTAGTAGAAATGAGATGAACTGCAAAAGCTTGTACAGCAACCAAAGGTATATTTACATTTGCTTAATCATACATATCTTTTTGCACAGAACCTGCCACAGCACTAGTCTCTTGGGATCACAGAATCCCAGGATAGTTGAGGTTGGAAAGGGCCACTGGAGACATCTAGTCAAGCAGGGATACCCAGTGCAGGGTGCCCAGTCACATGTTCAGACATCTTTCAAAGGTCTTCAAGGAGGAGACTCCAGAACCTCTCTGGGAAACCTGTGCCAGTCCTCAGTCATCCGCATGGCACAGAAGTTCTTCCTAGTGTTCAGAGGAAACCTCTTGCATTCCAGTTTGTACCCACTGCGTCTTGTCCTGGCACCACTGAGAAGAGCCCATCTCTGTCCTTTTTGCACCTTCCCTTCATGTATTTATTGTCACTGATGAAATCTTCCTGAATCTCCTCTTCACATTGTGAACAATCCCAGCTGTCTCAGCCTCTCCTCACAAGAGAGGTACTCTTGGCCCAAAGAACCCAAGAATACTGTTAACCTTAGCAGCAAGTACACGTTGCTGGCTCTTGTTCAACTTAGTGTCCACCAGAACCCAAAGCTCCTTTTCTGCTTTCCAGCTGATTGTTCCATCACCTGTACTGCTGCCTAGGGTTGTTATTTCCAAGTGTAGGACTTTACACTCCCCATTGAATTTCATGGGGTATCTGTTCATAACAGACTGACTGCGTGCCTCTGAATGGCAGCACAGTTCTCTGGCATGTCAGCCACTCTTCTCAGTTTTGTGTCTTTTATAAACCTGCTGAGGGTACAGGCTGCTCCACTGTCCAGATCATTAATGAAATTGTTGAACAGGACTGGATTCAGTATTAATTAATGGGGGTACTCTGCTCATTACTGGCCTCAAGATAGACTTTGCATCACTGACATCTACAATCAATCTGAGCCTGACAGGCCTGTATTTCCTCTTTCTTGCCATTCTTAAAGTTGAGTGATGTTTACTTTCCAACAGTCTTAAAGCACTTTTCCCATTCACCACGATCAATCAAGGATTATTGAGTGTGGTCTCACCATGATATCTGCCAGGTCTTTAAGCAGTCACAGGAGCAACCCATCAAGACCCATGTCCAGTTTATACATTATGAATGTCCAACAATTCAAGTCTAGTAAATATCATACAGCTAATTTTTATGCAGAATCAAAGAATTGTAAGAGTTGCAAGGGATTCTGCGGATCATCAAGTTCAACTCCCTTGCTAAAACAGGTTCCCTAGAAAATGTTGCACAAGAAAGCATCCAGGTGGGTTTTGAATATCTCCAGATAAGGAGACTTCACCATCTCTCTGGGCAGCCTGTTCATTTTGTCCTCTTTTATTTATTTAATTATTTTCAGTAAACAGATTCTGATGGGTTTTTTTGTTTGTTTGTTTGTTTGTTTGTTTGTTTGTTTTTCAGTGTCAACAGTTGTACTGATTTAGTTACAGCCAAATTTTGGAGAAAATATTCATGTCCTCACACTGATAGTTAGCTCCTCACATGAGTAACTTCACTGGAGCTGGGGTTCCTATTTAAGTTAATGTCTGCCGAGGGAAAGCTCTCTAAACAATCTATGAAGAACAAAATAAATTATTTGCAAGTTAACGACAGGAAAGAGGAAAAAAAGATGATTTTGTTTAGAAGAGGATCATGCTAAAGCTGTCAAAGGAGCAGACAGATTGTTATTGCATAATATATACTAAGCATAAGCAGAGATACCCAGATCACTGAGCAGCACAGAACAGATAAAAGTACTCCAAACACTTGATGTGAAATGTTAATTGCCTGAGCCTGTCTGAGACCATAGAAGTATATGTATTTGCTGCATGACCTGCTTCTTATGTAAAGTAATTAAAGACATGTTTAGGCCAAACTCTTCAATGTACATACCATAGATCCTGAGGAAGTTTGCCTAAATGCTTAAGCTTTCTGGTTTGTTTTCATCATTTGATAGATCAGGCTTTAAAGCCATGGATATAATCATCAAGGTCTTGGTTTTTATAAAAGTAAAATAATCTTTTGCTACGTAACATAATGCTTCATTCTCAATATGGGTTGTTTGGCTTAAACCCATCGCCAGCATTGATAATGTTCCTGTATATTTTAATTTCACAAAATTCTTAGTGTTATAAAGCAAACCTGACACTTAAAGATTTCTTTATATGTCTTTAAGTATATTTGAGACACCTGTTTAATTTCAGTGCTATGTTTCATACATGCAAGTACTCTACAGGACCAGAGCCAAAGGATTTAGTATATTGCAGGACACAGTCCCTATAAAATAGAAATAGCATTTATTATGAAATAGGTAGATGACTTTCAGATGCAGACTTAGTGCCCTCTCCACAAATCTATAAATATAAAAGAGGAAAATAGTTTTGAAAAAACCAACGTAGTCAGTCAAAATATAATAATAATCTTTTTTATGATTTCCTTGAACACAGAAACAGTGTCTCCACACAGTATGAATTACTGAGCTCTTAACAAAATCATTGTGGAAGACTCTAAGATAAGAATCAATAGATGAACTTCTCTGTAGTATAACAAACATGCAGAAATAGCACCTTTCAAATGGGATGCAGAATTGAAGTGTCAGGTATAATCTTCCTTATGTAATCACTAAGCAGGATCATCATGAAATATTAATATATCAGTCAATAAAATAAGACTAGATAAGGTCAAACACCTTAGGTGTCATCTCTTCAGCTGTAATTGCTATTACAACATGAGCTTATGATCAGCATGAAACATCCTGCATTTTAGCAGAGAAAACACTGGCACGTAACAGGCTGTTTCACAATAGTAAAATAAAGCAAAACAGTAAGCAGGACCTAATTCTGACATAAGCTCATAGGGCTACTTGTACAAACACAGAGCCTATTCCTGGAGCTGATCCTTCCACTCTGCTCTTTTTGTACACATTAGATGTTGTAGAGACTAGAAACAATTCACTTCGGAGTGGTTTAGGATTCTTCATCTTCTATGGGCATCTCGGTTGTCACTATACTACTTTAGGAAGATTGTGACTGAGTAAGGTGATTCAAGATGAAAACCTGGCTAGGTCACCTCAGCTGTCATTGTGGCCTTGCTGTGCTGTTATTTCTCACATCTGTCCAGAAGGTAACAACATGTCCAGTAGTTTCTCAGTCTATTTTTGTTTAGCATAACCTAGGCCAGGACCCAGCCATTTCCCTGCATGTCGTAACACAGTCTACAATTCTCTTAATTGCAATGTGAGTGAGAATGAAAGCACAGCACTACTTGCAACTCTCTTGCAGTCTGTTGCAGGTTCTACAGATGCCAGCTGCACAAAAAGGAGTGGTTATGATATATATGCCATTAATTAAACTGTCTTCAAATTCTGATAGATGCTAGTACTCAGTAAATGCATTTACTCTTACATTAAAAGGGTTATTTTTCTAATATTGAAGAGGTTTCGATTTTTTCAATCAGGATACATTTAAGGAAGAAGAGAAACTGAATAGAGACTAGAAACTTGCAGTGAATAATGAGAGTCAAAAATCAAAATGTTTTACGTGGTTTTCTACTTGTTTGCGTATCTTAACAAAACTAGAATATGCCAAAAACCTTCAGATGATTCCTCATTCTTGTATCAATTTACATGCATTATTATTTTGATGAAATACAACAGCAAGACACTGAAAGGTAATTTTTTCATGCAAGATGATTTGCAACTATATATTCATAGAAATACACAATATTATGTATGAATCATTTAAGGGGATTCACCTCTGAAAATCCATATATTGATTTTCAGCTTCATTGACTTCAAGAATAGGAATGACATGGGCTTGATCATGCAAGGAGATGTATTGGGATGCAACCAAGCACAGCAGTCTGTGAGCAGAATTCACTGAACTTCATAAGAAACGACGTAGGATTGTCAGTCTTTTCTGTTTATATATCACCTACTAGATTTCAAATTTATCAATGAAAAGTATTATGGTGCCCTGGCAACCTGGAATATAACAACTTAGTGATTTTAACTGGCAAATAGAAAAAACTGCTTTATAGCATGGAAAACTTATTGAAACTTCATTGCTATTACTTGCTTTGTAAGAAGTAATTTCATAGCATGTTGCAGTCTAAAGTTCTTAATCTAGATAAGCTAACTAGTCAGGAAGTTTCCAGTAAGCTCAAGAGCTTGAAGGCCTCATCATCCATTTCAGAACATGTGTCCTGATTGTATTGTGCTTCCTACATATGGCATTGATGCTGAGGTGGAACCATTTGTGTTCAACAGAAATCAGGGCCTAAAATGTCTTCTATATAAGAGGCACAAATGGACAAGAATCACTAACCTAACTAAACAAGATGTTTATAGTAATTTATGATCTCCTTAAGACAAGAGAAAAAGATCAGTCTGATGAACAAGGGTGAGTCTTCCTTCTGTAGCACCGGTCACAAGAATTCTCTGACATTTCTGCAGATCCTGATAAGAACAGATGTAACCATGTTTGAATGGCTGAACAATTTTCTCCTTTGTCATTCTATGGATCTTAATGTGCAATTATATTTTCCTTAAGGCTCATCTCTTCAGTATGCACAAGTGATTCCTAATAAGGACAGCAAAGCTTTTCCTGAAATAATTTTTCTAACATAATTAAAGTCTTTCCTCTCACTCCAAGATTACAAACTTTTTACAAATAGCAGTTGATATGTTAAAAAGATTATTTAATTCTAGTCTAACACCACTCATCAGAATGTAAAGTGCCTGCAGAAACACACAGGATTCACCTTTCATAGTTAATTAGGTATTTCCAGCAAAGACTTTTGGGTGCTGAAGCTTTACCAGCTGTTAAACTGTTTTCATATCTTATAAATTACCAGCATTGCTCTTAGCATGAATTTGGCTTGAGTCAAAACACTGTCAGATTTTCATAGGCTAGAATCCATCCATAATAGGCAATTTTATGCAACCTGTTTTTGAATGGTAGGGGCGTTTAATGCTATATAATAATAGACTACGGACTGCATTTTGCCGGTTGGATTCAGTGCCACAGATCAGTCACAATTTCTTTACTAATCTTGTTCCAATACAGATCTGATTTGGTTCTGTAGAGCTACTTGACCTCTTCCACTTCCATGAATCTTTTTTCCCACGTTTGCATCAGTGAGACTTTTTTAGAAATTCCATGGAAGTCTTAGAACAAAGAAGAATATCGACAGAAAACAATCAAACAAACAAAAAATAACAAACAGAAACACCACAAAACCCACAGATATATGACCTTGGCTCAGGAATGCCCTGAGCTTCTGACTGCTCAGTTTTTGGAGGATTCACCACAGAAATATTGTTATATGATTACCTTCTTGTTCTTTTTCTGAATCCTTTGCAATGGCTTGAGGGAATGCTCTGCATCAGTACAGCTGTTCTTTTGTTCTTTTAAGAACAACCAGAAAAATGCCCATGGGAGTGGGGTTATTGTTCTTTTTCATAGAGTGGCCTAGAAATTTTGGATTGTATACTGGCACCGTGAAGAATAGTAAATTTTGTAGTCTAGTGTATGAAAATCTATCTTGCTGAATAGCATAATTATTGTCTGTTGCTTTCTTTGTTTCTTCCATTTTTTCCCTGCAGTAATTATCTGTCATTAATGAGGGAGGAAAGAAGGAAATGTTCATATCCTGCTTTAGAATAGACTAATTTACAAAATCTTTTACGAAAGAGTTACAGTAATATATCACTACCAAATATGGTGAGACTAAATATTGATGTTTTCCTCTTGACAACTGGTTTCTAGAGAACACTATCAATGAACATACACACAGATATTAAAATATTCATTTAATGCCCAATTTTTTAAATGTAATAAGAGCTACTGCTAACTATAATTATACTACTGTTGTGTATATTTATTAGAGAAAGTATTAAAAAGTAAAGTAGTAAAACTAAATCTATTCTAGTTTCTATGGCTGAGAACTAGTGCATAACAGTTCATAAGAAGAGCATTGAAAAAGAATGGAGAATTGATCTTGTTACAGAGGTTTATGAGATCTGGCATTTATTGGAACAACACTGAGATTTCACTCCTGATTCAAAGCCAGTGATAAAAATCAAGAAAATGTTTTTTTATAACCTTAAATCCTAGCTGTCAATTTTTTTACTATAATTTTTTTCCAGACCACTCATTTTTACATAATTATGTCATGTTTTTAATTTTTAATAGAAATTATTTGTTTGTTTTTTTTCAAACTAATCCGACTACATTTTAAAATTTATTTTGAATACATTGTAATTAACATATATTCGTATGTTCACTATATTCCTTGCAGGGGAGTTGGACTAGATGACCTTTAAAGGTCCTTTCCAACTCCACTGCAATGAAAAGGGACACCTAAAGCTCAAGAGCCCCGTCCAGCCTGACCTTGAATGTCTCCAGTGATGAGGAATGCACCACATCTTTGGGCAACCTGTTCCAGTGCCTCACCACCAATACTGAAAAAACTTTTTCCTTATATCCAATCTAAATTGCCTCTCTTTTAGTTTGAAACCATTTCCCCTTGTCCTACCACAACAGACCCTGCTAAAGAATCTGTCCCCTTCCTTCTTAGCTCCCCTTTAGACACCGAAAGGCCACTACCAGGCCTCCCCAGAGCCTTCTCTTCTCCAGGATGAACAGCCCCAGCTCTCTCAAATTGGCTTTGTGGGAGAGGTGTTCCATCCCTTGGATCATTTCTGTAGCACTTCTCTGGATGCACTTCAACAGGTTTATGTCTCTCCTGTACTGAGGTCACCACATCTGGATGCAGTACTCAAGATGACATCTCACTAGCAGAGAGTAGAGGGGCAGGATCACCTCCCTTGGCCTGCTGACCACGCTTCTTTTGATGCAGCCCAAGATGTAGTTGGCTTTCTGGGTTGCAAGGCTACACTGCTGACTCATGTCCAGCTTCCCATCTAACCAGTACCTACAAGTCCTTTTGGTAGAGTTGTGTTCAATCCTTTCATACCCAGCTTCTACTGGTAGTGGAGATTACTGTGACACAGATGCAAGATCTTGCACTTGGATTTATTGAATGTCATGAATTCTTTCTTGGGGTCCCATTGCTTGAGCCTGTCCAGGTCTTTTGGGATAGTATCCCATCCCTCAGGTGTGTCGATGTACCACACATCTTGGTGTCATCAGCAAACTTGCTGAGGGTGCAAAATCAGCAGAGGTACTCTGGAAATATATATATTTTTTACTCTTTCAGTGTCTTTTATTTTCCTTTTACAGGAACACAGTGTCAACCAGGAAATACCATCTAGAGATAAATTTTGATCTTCTACATGCTACATAAAAGGTTGCTCTGTTGCAGTTTAAATGTTGTCCTATAAAGGACAGAAATATTTCTCACAATTTGCTGAGTTGTCTATGGAGTTCAAAAATACTTTAAATAAAGCAAATTGTTCAAGTCTGATTTTAACTTCTGGTTGCCAGTGGTTTTACCCATTAACTCTAATTATGGATATTGTCCATAGAGACAATAAATGTCAGATTTCATTTAGGAGGTAATCTCTACACTGCGACTTTGCAGATTTTTTTGCCATTCTAATATAATCACATTATGGTTTTTCACATTTCTGTCTAGACTGTTTAAAAACAAGCTTTCTTAGCATTTGGCCAGGACACATAAATGTTTACTTGAATGTATCATGTATTGGTTATGCATATTTTTTGAATATAAGTAAGAAACAGAAATGCCTCTGAGATAGCTAAGATTGTGATAATTTCTAACTTGAAAAACTTACAAAATATATGCCTTTCTTTCCAAAGTAGGTATATTATTCTTAATTACAAATCACAGGAAGCTAGAGCAGAATAGAGACATGAATTGCTACCAGAGAATTCCAGTTCATGCCATGAATTCAACCACTTGTAGAGACTGAATGTTGTCAGTATTTAGCTCCAACCTGGATTTAGCAAAAAGCTTTTCCTATTTACTCAGTACAGTTTTCAGTGTCTTTCTTATCACAGATCCCTTGTTTCTTGCTGTAGACACACATCACAATTCACAAGGGAATTTTTCCAGGAAATGGAGCACGCTGAATTAGCATTTCTCATCCTATAGACCAATTTCTCTATTTTACTGGTTTTCTCTGCTTTAAAGAACCAAAGAAATCTTCCAGAAGAGAAAATATCTGTTTTAACTTTATCTTAACCTTGACCCAGAAATATATATTACTGCCTTCATTTTATATCCTGTTAAGAATATCTCAGAGGAACAGTCTCCAAAGTTGTATGCACACACCTCAGGAGGTGCATAGGACAACCCACTGTTTTGTGGAAATAAAACATTTTTTGTACCATTAATACATAGATTTAAAAAATAAAAATAGTTTTTAATTCACCCATTCCTCATCAGTTTTGTGTATGTTTTATTATGTACATAGTATACCAGTACAATAGTAAATGTAAAGAAATATACATATTCGTGTGCCCAAATGTGTTTGCAAACAGCAAGCTCTGGCTCTGAGGGTCATACTCCAGCAACAATAGCAATGGGAATGGGCTTCTGACACTCAACTGTAGCTTTTACTACAATCATCCTGTAGGATCCGTCTCAGAGACCTCCAAATACATACAGTATTGATATTTCCAACATTCTTGTCTTAGGTATACAGTGAATGTTTTGTCATTGCTCATCTATGCACCCTCACACTCTGTAGCAAATCTTCTGTCTGTGTAGCCACCCTATTTTTTTCTCCTTTCTTTTCACCTTGCTCCTCACGACTGTTTCTGCACCCATTCATTTATTTTACTCCTTTTTAATTCCTCTTATCCTGTTTCTTCCCATATGCTTCAGATTCTCTCATTTCCACACACACATGCCATGTGACAATTTAATGACAGAGCAACTTTAATTCACCCCAATTAAGTAATTATACACTGTTCCCATAGACAGGAACAAGCGTAATCAAGAGAGGAAGAAAATGCTAAATGAAACTTTCCTATTATTCTAACTAACATGTTCTCATGTTTGCACTCACTCACCTTGTCGGATCTTTGTTCAGACAACAAAATCCTTAAGGCAGAAACTATTTTTCACTTTCCTGGAAACTGATTTATCTTTCCTATCACACTATGTAAATATTGGTGTGCATTTAAAAACACAGTCATACCGTATGCCACAATGTTCATCTGTCCAGATAAAGAGCCCATAAAGGATAATTAACTTTATATGATGGGTACTACTTTAGGAAACCTGCTTTAGCAGTGGGGTTGGACTAGATGGTCTGTAGAGGTCCCTTCCAATCTATACGATTCTGTGATCCTGTGATTCTGTATTCTAAACTTGGTAAGAAATTGAGTATTTTTAGGATGCCATACATTCGATAACTAAGGTAAAAATCCATGCTAGAAAATTTGAGCTAATAGTAATATTAATTATGCATTTTTCACAGGGTAGTCATGCTGGCATCACTGCCAGAAAGTGGAGGAGAAAAGCAAGAGAAAAGGATCCATTCTCTGTAAGAGATGCTGAATCCAGCATCCTGCTAGAGGTGAGGTGGCTGCGTTCCATGTCCACAGGTCCAGCTAGTGACAAGGCAGAGCATGTCATCCCCATAGGCACATGGACACATATACAATATGCATACCCATATGGCCAGGCACAAACACGCCCTGTATGCGTCCATTAACTGACATTCAGCCAATCCAGTAACTTGCTCTGGGATCTTCTCATCTCCAGTTCTGTCTGCACTGATACACACATATGGATGGGTCCCTCAGCCAAATCATAGACCCCATGGCCAACCCAGCAGATAGCTTGGACCTCCTGTAATTGACCAGCATACACAGTGGTCTCTCCAGTGCCCAGCCCAGACTTGTGGCCACTTCCATACCTGTCTCTAGGCCTTCTATCCACTGACTGCTAGTCCAGCTGGATCCTAGTGATTACACATGGACATACATATCTACACACTACACACTATGCGCATGGTCCAGTATCTCTGAGTGGAAATACATGAAAAATTTGAAGGAACAAACAACTTGAAGGAACACATCAACCAGAAGAATGGCTCTAAAAGTGTCGTATGCTGATTTCACCCAGCATAACAGCCCAATGGAACCCTAGCATTTTCATTTGTAACAGCCATTGTGGCAGAGGAAGGGCATTAAGCAAAGTCATAAATGACTTGGATGTAGGACTAGAAGGTGTTTTGAGCATATTTACTGGTGATATTAAATTGGGAGGAGCTGCTGATTCTATGGAGGGTGGAGAGATACTGCAGAGAGATCTAGACAAATTAGAGAGCTGAGCAATCACCAGCCACATGAAGTTCAACAAGAACAAGTGCCAGATTCTGCACTTGGGAAGGAACAACCCTGTCTATACATACAGACTGGGGAATGAAATGCTGGAGAACAGCCCCGCTGAAACGTATTTTCAGGTCTTGGTTGTGGGGGGGTGGCCTCTGGTGGGGGTTAGGAACAGATTCTTCACGAGGTTGATCGGGCTCTGGAACAGGCTCCCCAGGGCAGTGGTCACAGCCCCAAGCCATCAGAGTTCAAGAAGTGTCTGGACAATTCTCTCAGACATATGGTATGATTTTTTGGATGGTCCTGTGTGCATCCAGGAGTTGAACTCAGTGATCCATATGGGTCCCTTCCAACTTGAGATGTTCTGTGATTCTGTGAAGTCTCAAATTCTCACTACTCATTCAGATGCAGAAGAACAAAAAGGCTGCCAGCTCCCAAAGGATGCAAAAAGAACATCCAAAACTAGCACAAGACAACTCCAGTAAATGTGAGAGTACAGAACCCTTCTCCCTCTATGTCATAGCAAGAAATTAGACCACCTGAGAACAAACGTCTTGGACTCATGGACACAAAGGGGGACTACATGGCCACAGAAGTTTTGGTGGCTTGGGGTATGTGGGTAAACAGAGTGAGTAAGAATGAATTACATAGGCTTGGCTTAAAAATAAAACCACCTTTTCCTGTATACCTCAGGTTGAATTCATTTTTGTTACAGTGTTGCAGCATTATTTCTTGCAGGGTAGACATCAGCTTGCTCAGTGTATTGGCTGCTGTGAATTGTCTTTATTAGGCATACTATAAATTAGCTTAAGAACTTACGTGATTAGCTTCAGTTAATGTATTTCAGTAGGTACTTGACATGTAAATGCTCTGTGTAGCAACAAGTCATGCTATCACACCTAAATCTGCTTCTGGATCTGTGTTTCAGTCACAGTTCACTCAATTTTTATCTGTTCTGGAAACCTAGCCTGATGGTGAAAATAGAATTTGTTGGCACTTTTAAAAGGCAATCATCACTGCTGTATTTGCCTGCTAAAGAGCTCACAGACCTCCTAAACAATCTCACAACAAATTATAAACATATGCAATCATCTTCATACTATGCGCTTTGAAAATTCCCCATCCAGCTGCGGTCTTTTTCTGTATTTGCAGGAGTTGTGTTATACCCATCGCACTACCCTACAATAAATAAACAAGCGTATATTCTCATGATCCTAGAAAAGCTTAATTATTATCAAATAAAGAGGAGTTTGGTTTGAAGAAGAACATCAGGATTTAGTAAGCTGTTTAAGCTGAATTTAATGAAATACAATTACTTACTGAGCAGCCAGAGCGTGTGGGTGAAGTGAGACTGTGAGGGGGAAGGTTTGAGTATGTGTACATATTGCTATTTGTAACCAGCCTTTGCACACCAAGCGGTAACTCTGCTTCCCTAACAACAACAACAACAAAATAACATTTCCCTCTACTACAAATAAGTGCAATTTTCCTTTTCTCATTTATTTAAATATGTGAGGTTGTGTATAATGTACATCTGCAATAACAACAGCTAAAAATATTATAAGGAAATAGGCAAGGGCTGCAATATACAAGCAACTGCTAAACTTACAGGGATGGAGCACTGAAAGGGCACAAGGCTGTTTCTACTTTAGTGCTACACAGGCATTGAGATATGGATGGTAGACCATAACAAAGTTGGCAATTTAAATTCACAAAATGCCTTGCAAGGCAATGCAAAAGTTTTTATATACTTCTCCCTCTCCTTTGTTTTCCTCACCATTTTCTTAGTACTTTATTTCTTGGATACCCTCTCTTGTATCCCGAGTGATTTTTAAGACAATGGTGTACTTTCTAAAGAGAGGATGTAAAGTGCATGGTATTTTTAGGGTGCTCTTCTTGGAAGTGGAAAGCCTGGGCTGAACATAACCATGCTAATAAGAACTTGAGTCCTAGGTCAGCTGCTACTGCAGCTGTTGCCTGGCACTTGAAAAAATGAGTTTTCAGTGCAGTGACTAGGTCCATGAGGACATTTTAGTTTTACATAGATATTCAGGTCTGGGGAAGGTGTGAGAGAGAACTACAGCCCTTTTTATCATGTTTCCTGTGGCACATATTTGTCATCTCCCTGCTCAACATACTTGGTGCTGCAAATGCCTCTGCATACAGTGTCTCCATCTATGGAAATGCAATTTGCTCTGATCTTTGCCAAAACAAGCTTACCTCTCCCTCCTTCTGAAAAATACTCATTCTTTCAGGCCCCACTTCCAAGATGACAACTTCTTATGGGAGAAGTAGGCAGTTAATTCCTACCTGCATGTTTTCACAGCTATGGATCCAGTTCCTCCTATACACGCAGGTTTAGTTCATCAGCATTCACAAAGATTGCATTTTTCTCATGTTTACATTTTAGAAGACTTTAAGAAATGTCTGTGTGCGCCTGCTACCTTTAAGCCAAAGCCAAATAGAACCTATATTTCCAGCTGTGGGACGCAGCAGCTCTCTTCAGTTTCAGGTTAATTGATTATATTGCATATTTTATTTTACCTCAGAGGACTATTTTTTACTAACATCATGTTCTGTACTAACATCACACATTATGCTCCTTCTTTTATGATATAACTTGCAAGTTCTTACTCTACTCAGCCCAGTGATAGGAGTCTACTGAGTTTGAGCCCAAAATTTCATCCACAGATACAGAAAATATAGCTCTTTCAGCAGTTCAGGAAGAGGAACAACCTTTTTTTAGCAACAAACATGGCTAAAATTCTGTAATTTATTTGTGAGACAGAATTAAAGACATTTTTGCCATCTGGAGAAAACATTCTGTTACCATGGGTTTGTTTTGAAAATTCAAAAGGTGGCATCCTGGATGTGTAAGCAGAACAAGATTTGTTTTTCAGACACAATGGCCTTACTTCAGCATTTGACAAAGCCAAATGTAACAAGATGTTACATTTACTGCTTAAATGTCTTGGTAGGTAGGTTTATATACCAAAATTGGGTCTAATCCAGGTTGTTTCCTTTTTCAAAGCCCTCATTTTCTAATTACAAAACTGCTGAAGGAGGGATATGGTCCTTCTCTGTTTTGAATCTTTTTCTCTGACTCTCTCCTTAATTACAGTTCTATTTTCCAAAATGTACCAGCTGCTGCTCTAACAGAAGATAAACAAATCAACTTGAGAAGATATCCAGGAAGATGGAACCAGAAAACATGCGCGGGATATGGATAAAGGAAATCTAACTGTCAGGAAATAATGAAAGTGTGTTTTAGAAAATAGTTACAGCAGATCAATCTTTCCTATTTATCAGAGCTGTCCTACAACTATTACAATAAAACCAAGAAAGCCTTACTACAGAAGCTCACACACAGCTGACTCCCCACTATGATTTCTCTCAGGCTCACTCTTCCCTGGGTTTCATCTTGAAAGCTCATCCTGCATTCTTTCCTCACAGATGTATGACCTTATGCTTTGTCAGACAGAAACATATGTATGGATTGTGCCCAATTTACAAGATGATCCAGCTTTCTACATTAGTGACCTGCATTCTTCATTATGTACTGTTCCCTCAATCTTTGTCAACAGAAAACTTTATCAGTAATGATTTTATGTCTTCCATGTCTCTGGCAAATATTAAGTATTGTGCAATCAAGAACAGATCCCCAAGGCATTCCAGTAAAATCATACAGCTAGATAGTTCTCCATTTGGAATAGTATTCTGAGATACACAGCTTAAAATCCATTTTACATTTACTACATTGGTTTTGAATCATACTATTTTCTGATAAATGCAAAAAAAAGTGTGCAAGATCAGAGCTTTCACCTTTGCAAATTAATTTTTTCTTTTATTATATTAATTTGATGAAATATTTAATCATAAGCATCAGCTGTTAGCACCATTTAAATGACCCTCCAATAATAGCAGTACCTTAATGACTAGTTGGTACATGATGAGAACTTGATTAACTAGGAGATAAATGCCAGTCATTAAGGCTGCCTGTTCAGCTCTCTGTAGGAATTTAGATGCCTTATTTCAGCATTAGGATTGAATATATTTATTAATTTGCATATGTACTGCAAAGTGTTATTACTCATGAATTATAAAGAACTAACTACTCACAAGGGCCTAAATAACTAGATGCCACCTCAGGTAATTACATGCAAAATACAGACTCCCTAAATCACTTACCACTCTGGAGGCACCTAAATTCCTCACATGCATAATTTTTTACCAGTAATGACATCTTGGGTACTGAACATGTACTACTGACCCCATGCAAAGCCAGTAAGGGTAAAACAGAAATCAAATGCTCTTTGCATTTGAGGATATAGGGATATTTGAGGGATAGTCACAAATTATATGTTTTCATGTTTAGGTTATCTTTCATGCTTACTTTAGCATTTCTAGATCTTGTTTTCTGGTTCTGACATCAGACATAGGCATCTCTTTTACCTAAACAGCTCAATGCATAGAACAACAAGATTCATTAACTCACATTACAGAGTCCTAAACGCACTTTCACAGATCTTATTCTATTCAGTCCTCACAGTCACAGATAAACCCTTGTATCTGTCCCACAGCTAGATGGGGTCTCTGAGTATTTGGATCTCAGAGGCTTAGACAGACCTCTTTTGTAGATAGAACATCCTAAGTTCTTGCTTTTCAAAAAGAGCACATTGATTTCTTTTCTGAAATGTGTGTAATTGTAGATGTCTTGGACCTTCGTTTCTGTTCTTTTCTCCTACCTCTTATAAGCAGAGCTGCCACTGAGTTGAATGTTTCGCTTAACAAATCATTGTATGTTCAACTTTTCATTTTCTCAGCTATAAAGATAGAATACTGGTATAAAAGGATCTTGAAGAACTGCCCTTTTTAAAATAAAAAAAAATAATGCAGATGCAAGTTATACACTTACACTTGAAAAACTCTAGTCAGAATAGATACTAACACGTTCTGTCATGGTTTTATGATTTTTTGTTATCGGTATTCCACGTCATAACATCATGTAGTGTACTGGGAGTTAAAGAGTTAATGCTCCAGTTCCATAGATCATCAGTAGCGCCGGGTATACTTGTCTCAAAAGAGAAGAAGGATTACATACACTAGAGGACTGTTCACTGTTTTGTTTCCGTTCTCCGTTCAGAGGGAAAGACAAAACTGTTTGCAGGTCACAAGACCCCCCTTTTCGCTTTCTGCTCATCTCAGCAGCATGTGTGCTCTCTAGCTGTCTCGCCTTCAGCATTAGAGTAAGGCCTTCGTTTTTTTGGACACTCTCTCTCTCATCTTATTTGATTTATTATCTTCAATTCCAATTCTATTGTATTATATTGTGTTATTATGCATTCCAATATCTTATTTAGTAAACTACCTTTCCTCCTCATATTGTTGCCACTGTCTTGGTTTTAGGCTCATCTCCCTACCCTTTCCCCTTTACTCTTCGCCCCTTTCCCAGGGCTGTGGGTCCCCCTGCCCCATTTGTCATGAAACTGGGGCCGAACAAGCCTATAAACCATTGACACATTCTCAGGACTTGGAGCATCCCTCACTGTAATGTGCTCAGGCAGCTTTGAGGTATGCAAGTACACCAGCCCTGTTTTAGAAGGAGTCTAATCAGCTTATAAATGAGACTGCTTAGGTGAGGCAAAGATAAACAGCTTCCTCAACAATCCATAACACCACGAAGTCCTAGAGTTGACTTTAGGCTTTTTGATTACTTTGTTGTACAGTTTGATGCCAGTTTTCCACCTTAGAGATACAATCTGGTAAAGATTTTTTTCATCTTTTTAAGGTGGGAAATGTATATATTCATATGATTATAGTCCAGGTGTTTGAATTTAGCTGACATTTCATGACCTTGGACCTGCCATGATTTTCTTTCCTTTCTGGATCCTTCCCTCCTTGTTTAGCTGCCAGAGGAATGCAGCTGACATCTAAGAAGTTTCCTTGATGTATCATAAATGTTCTGATTTAGCGCTTACTGCTTTACCTGATGAGATCAATCCACCTTTTCCACTTGCACAGCGTAACACTTCTCACAATTAGCCCCTCCCCACTGGAATTTTAACTGTGCCAGCTACAAGGCAGGGCTTGTGGATGGCTCCTCTTAGGTAATGCACAGCTGCAGTACATTTGAACCGCTTTCTTTTCCATCTGTCTTTCTGATCACTAGATTACTTTTTATGATTTAAAAATAAAACTGTCATTACCAGGAAAAGGAAGTGGTGTATTCTATTTCTTTTTGGCATTCTGATTCTTTTGATTGAAACAGACCTTGGCTTAGAATAATTTGAAAGATAAGGTCACATAATATGAATTTGTCATTTAAACTACATTAGGCAGTAATTTGTCAGTTCAATCTATCCCATAGTGCTCTGCACTTATTACATTACAGGGAAGAGGACTGCACCTGCAAAGGAAAAAAAAGAAAAAGAAGAATCAAGCCAAAAGAACATTTTATATATATTAAGTTTCTGGGGAAAAAAAAAATCATTTAAAGTTGATTCTGGGCACCAAATCATTTGTAGGTCTCTATAACTACAGAACATTGGAAAATTTCTTCGTTTAACATGAATGGGCAGCAGTTCCCTTAGTCTTAAAGGGAGTAATCATTGACAATCAGACATACAATTACTCAGATGCTTCAGCCAATGGACACAACACATAAATGTGATGGATGAAAGTGGTTTTGCTTAACCTTAAATTCAACATTAGAAAATTATTTGGCATAAATTGTTCCTCTCCTCCAAGAGTATCTATTTTTTAGCTATCTATGAGCGCAGACAAATAAAAGCATGAGAGATTATTGAATTTCTTTACATTAGAATAAAGGGGAAAATGTAGATTACTTTTCAAGTCAGTTACTCTGTAATTTGGTTGAGAACTTCAAGTACAACACTGTGTACATCTTCCATCTTCTTTCTATTTAACAAAATGGAGTATAGGTTTAATGTCATGTTAACTAACAAGGAATCTATCAAACTTTCAGTATTTGTATAGTGTATACATTTTTTCTATCTATCTCCCTCTAAATTAGATCTTTAGAATGTTGCCAGTCATTTAACTATGCATACTAATGTATTCATTCTCACAAGAGATTCTACCATGTGTTCAAACGTAGCCAAAAGATAACTTTAGAAAAGTGACTTAACCTGCAGGAAGTGACTGATTTTTCAGAAATACAAAATAAGCAGGAGCTGAGCAGGTGTCCCAGATGCATCACCTATAATTCTGGTAAATCAGCCTTTTTATGTTGCGTAGGAGTCTGGTGCTGCCCACCACAGTGATTCACCTCTCTTTATATTCCATTCTGTTTGGTTTGCCTGGCTTTCTCTGGTGAGAAGAAAGCAAATGCCACTGATGTGTGTTACATATCCAGTCTCTCTAAAACCAGAGGAGTTTAACACGCAGCTAAAAACCATTAAAATGAGCTGTCCTTTTCTTCTCATACTCAAAGTAAACTGAGTTGGCTGCTGGATTTCCTGAAGTTTGTTTCGTAAACAAACCACAGAAAAAGTTCATCTGCAGGAACATTACAGCAAGCAGTTTAAAGCTGAGGGCAGATGTTATTAGACACCAACAACAGAAAAAAAAAAGTTTAAGCAAAGAGGAAAAAAAATAGATAATGTTACATCAGCTCAAAGTAAAAACAAACAAAATAACAAAACAAAATAAACAAAACACATGAGGCTTAAAGTTTTATTCTATACCTCTCTAAATAGAGTTTGCACAACAAGAATTGGTTGCAAACTGATCATGATTGATAGTGGACTTTTTATTGCATGAGTTTCCAAATCCAGGAGTCTAGTTTAGCCAAGGTTACCAAGACAAGTATGATGAAGGCAAATTAATAGGGTGGCATTTGCATTTTAGTGGCGAAGCAGTATCTAACATTACCAATAGCTAAACTGCGTGATTTTTTCATCTGTTATTATGAAGTAAGTTTGCTTAAGCAACCGAGAAATGTGCCAGCAACTTGTGTCAATTTATTGTTTTTGATTATCTAAAATCCCTACAAAATAATGTTGTTTATTTGAAATCAGCATTATGTACACTAAGCACGGATTTCATACAGATATTCTAGTTGCCATCTCTCAGTCAAGACTGTTCATTCTGCTGAACCAGTTTAAAGATTACATCACTAGGAAAGACAAAAAAAAAAAAAAGAAAGGAGATAAAAAATGAATCATGAATTATCTTAGAACAGCATAAACTGCTAATGACTCTGTATCCTTAGACCTCAGGCCTTATTATCTCAGGGCACAATACAAATCAGTAGCATTAAAATCAATTAAACTTTACATACTTCAGGAAAATAGAGCCTGATCAGATGTAACTTTATATGCAATGTCAGCATCTTAAGTCTTTTTACTTAACTGTTCTACAAGTGTGAAAACAATCCATAGCTTTAGAGTTCTCGTAGCTCCCAAAACTCACTTTCAGTGTCATTTATCATTGCATCTAAAGTGCAACAATTATCACTGACAGGCTTTTATAGATATTTAGTTTATGAGTACAGGCCACTTAAAAGAAACGTTTTTATTTCAGTGACTTCTCAGTTGGCAGTAGCTGAAGTATCATTTCTCTACTATCATCTCTCTCCAGAACCTTCACTGAATTGCTTTTTCTTCACTAGAGTTCAGCTAGATGACTTTTTTTCTAAACTAAAAATATCAGCAACCTGGCTATAGTATTTTTCATGTCTATTTGTTCAAATAAATCTTCTAGTACTGGTTTTAGATAGTGGGAAAAATATCAGATTTTACATTACTATGACTATTCAAAAATAATTTATTCTCACAGAAACAGAAGAACTAAGATTGTAGAAGATCTACATTCAAAAACCTAAGGCATATTATTCTTAAAGCATTATTTTAATATCTCCCAAAGCTGATTGCAGAGTGCCTACATTTCTATGAAACACCACAACATATTTTAGAACTTTCTAAACTGCACAAATGCCTCTGCAGATTTATAATAACTCATATTATCTTGAGCTATTTTGTTCTTCTAAACTATTTTGTCCCTCTAGAACTGAAGAATCCAGAGAATAGGAAAAGAAGACCAAAGTGGGCATCAGGATGTGCAAAACGTTCATTTTGCAATCATTTTGTTGGGAATTGGACTCCACATTTATCTCACAGAATCTCTTCTGTATATGCTTTCCTTGAAATGTAGAGTCCTCAGTACAGGAAACACATAGACCCTTTGGAGTGCATCCAGAGGAGGGTCAGAAAAATGATCCATGGAATGGTACACCTTTCCTATGAGGATGGGCTGAGAGAGCTGGGGCTCTTCACCCTGGAGAAGAGAAGGATGCAAGGTGACCTGATAGTGGCCTTTCAGTATCTAAAGGGGAGTTACAGGAAAGAATGAGACAGACTGTTTATCAGGGTCTATGGTGACTGACGAAGGGGAAATAGTTTCAAGCTCAAAAAGAGTAGATTTAGGTTAGATATAAGGAAAAAATCTTTTACAGTGATGGTGGTGAGGCACTGGAACAAGTTACCCAGAGATGTGGTTGATGCTCCATCCCTGGAGACTTTCAAGTCTCCAACCTGATCTAGTTGTGGTGTCCCCGTTCATTGTAGGGGAGTTGGACTAGATGACCTTTAAAGGTCCCTTCCAACTCAAAGGATTCTATGATTCTACGAAAATGACAAATGACATAAAAATATAGTTGTAATGCTTTTAGCTTTCATACTCTTACAGAAGAGTCAGTTTATAAATGAGGCTCTGAAATACAGACTGAGAAACTTCATTTTTAGGACAAAATTATGCTTTTCAGTGCAAGAACAGTAGTGTATTCACATGCACAACTGACATTTCATGTAATGATCCACAATCTGAAAAAAAATGAAAATAAAGAGTACATTTACTGATAATGGATCCGTTAGGATCTCTATCCTACTGCCAACAGGCACAGGAAACAATTCTCTGGCTACTTGTGTTGGCTAACATTAGTGTTGATGGAAGAACTGAAACGTCTTTCAATAGCAATCAAGTGAAAGGAGATCTTTGTTCTGTGTTCTAGGACTGAAAACGTTCATCTTGAAATTCAAAGTGTATGCTCTAGGAAGACTTAGAAGATGTTTGTTAACTGAGGAGGCTCCAAGAGGGGAAGTTAGACTAAATGTGTCACTGTTAAATTTATGATGAGTTTCAGAGGCCCAGACACTTTCAGCTTCCAAGAAATTTCAAAGTAATGCGGAATAAGATGGAAAATTATTTTTGCATATTCTTCACAAAAGCAGATTCATTGGCTGCCTAATTCTATTTGAATAAAATGTTTAAATTTGAAGTTTAAACTTTACTTTACAGGAACACAAGATATTTCCATGGTATAACTTGCAATAGATCAAAAAATATATATGTATGGAGAGTATTATGTATTCTATAAGTCACTAATTCGTGTATTGTATAACTTGCATATTATTATTCTATACATCAATATATACAAAACTTTCTCTTGACTTGCTTTGTTGTTTTATGTTTCATTTAAAAAATCTTAGCAGTGGGAATGGTTGAGAAAAAAAAAGTGGGTTCTAATTTCTTTTCATATGAACTGTAATATATTTCAGTTCTTGGGGTGCTCATACTGATGTGCACATTGCCTAAAATGGGCAGGCGACAAGACAGAAGCATGGATGTAACTGTGTGTATGCCTGAGAGCATTTCACCCCAGACTGATCATGGTAAAAAGGATGATGACAAGCACCCAGGTTAAACAGTAACCAGGGAATTATCTTTTGAAGCATAAAATGAGTCATCTCAAAAAGAAGTATGAGAGAAATATGAAAATTTTATGATGAGAAGAGACTTTGGAAAGAAAAGATCAGCATCAGGGCTAGTGTGATATTGCCAGATCTGATGCAGTGGAACCAGGGCTCTGCCTGTACCCAACAACACAGCCCCCACAAGCACACCCAGAAACAAAATAGAAAGCTGTGAAATCTGAAAACCAGACAGGTGCTCTTCAACATCTTCATCAGTGACATCGATGATGGGATTGAGTGCACCCTCAGCAAGTTTGCTGATGACACCAAGCTGAGTGATGTGGTTTACACATTAGAAGGAAAGGATGCCATCCAGAGGGACCTCAACAAACTTGGAAGGTGGGGCTATGTGAGGCTAATGAGGTTCAACATAGAGAAGTGCAAAGTTTGCACTTGGGTCAGAGTAATCACAGACGTATACAGATTGGGAGAAGAACTTGAGAGTAGCCTCATGGAGAAGGACTTGGGGGTCCTGGTGGATGAAAAACTGAACATGAGCCAGCAGTGTGCTCTTGTAGCTTGGAAAGTGAATGGTATCCTGGGCTCCATCAGAAGAGCAGTGACTAGCGGGGACAGGGAGGTGATTGTCCCTCTCTACTCTGCCCTCATGAGGCCCCATCTGGATTACTGCATCCAGGTATGGGGCCCCCAGTACAAAAAAGATGTGGAGCTGTTGGAGAGAGTGCAGAGGAGGGACATGAAGATGATCAGAGGGCTGGAGCTCCTCCCCTACAAGGATAGGCTAGGGGGTTGGGCTTGTTCAGCCTGGAGAAGAGAAGGCTGTGAGGAGACTTCATTGCAGCCTTCCAGTATTTAAAAGAGGATTATAAAAAGGAGGGGAATCAACTTTTTACTCAGGTAGATAGTGATAGGACAAGGGGGAATGGTTTTAAGCTCAAGGAGGGAAGATTTAGATTGGATGTCAGAAGGAAGTTCTTTACGGAGAGTGGTGAGGTGCTGGGACAGCCTGCCCAGAGAGCTTGTGGATGCCCCTTCCCTGGAGGTGTCCAAGACCAGGTTGGATGGGGCCCTGGGCAACCTGATCTAGTGCCAGATCTGGAGGCTGATGGCCCTGCTTGTGGCAGGGGGATTGGAACTTGATGATCTTCCAACCCAAGCCATTCTATGATTCTAGGATTCTGTGATAGTTTTGAGTCCCAGAGTTAGGCAGGCCCTTCTGTGCAGAAAGCAAGATGGATTTTCTATATCAATCCTTTCAGCCATAGTAGTAAGAAAAAAAGTAAATGAAAGTAGCTGTCCACTCTGCTTCTAATGAACAATTTACTGGTTCATCTAATGTAATATGCAGCACAGCATCTAGATGGAGAGAGAAGTTGCCAGAGTAGCACAGGAGTCCTTCTCTTAATTGTTCTACTTCGTATATCTCCCAAATCAGAGAAATTACTAAGCTACTGATGCTATCTTTTAGTGATGTTTACAATACATTTAGCAATTTAACATTAGGAGTTTGTGTATATAGTGAGGAAAAAAGGAAAACATTCTGAAAGAATTAGAGTTGCTAACATAATTATCTTGAAGAAACACCATGGTAATAACTTGTGTTTCATACACAGTATTCTCAGAAGAGGTATTTGCCTTACTTCACTGTTATGAATTTTAATTCATAAGAAATATTCTACTAATAGATTCTGGGTGATTATGAGATGATCATTACTTTCAGTACATCACATATTATGGCTTTTTACTGTTGTTTTATAGTTCAGGCAAGTGGTCCAAAACACAGCAACCTATCTCCCTCTAGAAAAGTATTTACACGTACACAAGCATATAAGCTTAATTTCTCTGCTGAACAGGACTTAGTCCTTCTGTTTATATGCCTCACACATTTGGAGCTAAAAGAGATTAGTGTAAGTGAACGTGTTAGAAATGTATCTCCCTTCATAAGCACAGATGTACAGGTCTAATTACTCATTGAAAATCAGCTGCTATTCCTTGCATAGTTATTAAAGTACACTGAACCATAAACATCTTCATTTTAATGATATTTTAACTGATTATGACATTTGTAACATTTAGATGTAATCAGTGTTCTTGGAATCTTTTCTGGTACTTGTGTTCAGCAGAGTTGGAAAGGAGGAAGTTTTGCAATTGTTGTTTTTGACACAGTTTCTTTGCTAAATTCTCCTGAAGATGCGTAAACTTAATTAATATCCTCTAATTAAACTGAACAATAAAATAAATCAAATATGTATATATGTTATGGAATATATGGAATGTAAGGTTTTGTGTTTTGTGAGGATATCTCAACAGAAGAGACTAGGGAAAGAGTCAGAAGAAATAAATTAAACACTCAGAAGCACATGCCCTGATGAGCCACAGATGATAGGAGCAGTATCAAAGACCAGAGCTCTGGGTGCCTGATTAATGGGCCATTGGCAGAACTTCTCAAGGCCTGGAGGAGGTTCATCCAGACATTTTATAACTGATAACATGAGGGAAATAGGATTATGTCATGTTTCATGAGAAAGACCAAGCTTATTATGGGACACGTGAAGGGGCTTGTGAGATTGTGAAGTTTACTATTAGAAGTTTAGGGGAAGGGTCAAAGAAAAAGGCTTGTAAACAAGTTGCTGGTCTGGCCCCATAGTGAATTCTCCTGGAGAGGTCTTAGTTCTGGGGCCAAACACTGTGGAGACTGGGGATCTGTTGGGCAACTATTGGAGAGATTCTGGCTCAGGGTCAGCCACCAGAAAGTCTTATCTGTGTGTGCATGAGAGTGGGCTCTGTTAGCAACCTTTGATGCCAATTAGCCTTCAAGTGAGAACAGGATCAGAATATTGGTATGATACTCATTTCTGGGAATGCTGTTTGTGGGCACTACTCTCCTGTCTATCTATTGCTGGTGTGTGCATGTATGCATGTGCATTCATTTGTGTGTCCATGTGTGTCAGAGGTTCTTGCTCAGCTTCACTACTGCCCAGACCAGGGGTCAAGAACCTCAGCAGCCTGACTCTTGGAGACTGGACTTCTCTGTGTCTTCAGCTGTGGTAGACTGGGAATGATGCTTGGGTCCTGAAGTTCATCAAATTTGACATCCCTTGAGCTTATGGTTCTGGAAGGCCCACCTGAATCACACCTAAGGGTTTACAGAGTGTAGAAGGAGGGAGCACTACTGAAGGTGTCAGGTTTTGGAAACAGCCTTACTCTGATGTCTTCCTCCCAGAAGCTTCCAGGAACATGAATCCAAACCCAAAACTTGTCTGGAGAACACCAAAAACAAAGAGGATAGGTACCAAAATCAAGGTGTCAAGGTCCCATTCTTACACTAATGGGATGATACCCAGGTGAAAACTCCTCCAAAAGAGTCTAAAGAAATATCATGTGCTACAGATAAAACTCCCCAAAAGCCACCAGTTGCTGTGAATTTGATCTGGAAGCAGATGCAGTTTTTTCTTGCTGTCCAGTTTGACAGCTGATTTGATCTGGAGCACATGATAAAAACACATTAAATAGACAATGAACAGACTCACCTGGACTACTAAAAGCACAAATGAATCTTTTCCCATGTCTTGTACCTAACATGGGCATTTTCTGAATCTCTAAAAGAAGTGAAATATAATTCTTATATACAATTGTCCAAGTATAAAGGGAAAAAATTTTCTATGTCCATGAAAGTGCCCAGAGGAAATTCTAAGCATGGAATCAATATAGTACTGTGAAAATACAGTGCAATATGTTGCCTGTTATGTATCAAAAATTCATGGCCAAGTGTTATCAATAAAGAATCTATTTCTTTCTATCTTCCAGGGTACTGAAATGGCAGAAAGGGGGGTAGAAGGAAGACAATATTAGTGCTTTTTCTCTTGTCAGCTATTTTTTCTCATTTTGTTTTTATTTGTATTGTTCCTTTATTTTGTATCTGTAGAACTAATATGTAGTCTGCTCACAAAATTGCTTTTCCTTGGCCTCATTCAACACATTAGGAAATATATGAAGCAACAGAATAAACTCTTGAAAGGAAAGATTTTGTATTTGATTGACAAAATTAACTCTTTTTGGATTAAAAATAACCTTCGCACCCAAAATCCATTGTCATGGCTTTATGAATTTTGGTTATCGGTATTCCACATCATAACATCATATAAAGAACTGGGAGTTA
>JANHGO010008095.1:0-46812 GCA_024606505.1 Aquila spilogaster | reverse complement strand
TACAGAGAGTGAGTAGTCTATAAAAAACATCTTCCAAGGCAATAGGAAGCTCTGCACAGGTTCTCTACAGTACTGCATTCGGCGGGGCGGGCACGCAGCCGCGAGCTCGGTGGGCCTCGGCCGGGCCGGGCCGGGCCGGGCTGGGCTGGCTGTGTGTTCGGGGCCGGCGAGCGGCGGCTGGCGGCGGCGGCGGCTCGGACGAGGCGGTGCCGGGCGCCCCGCTGTCCCCTCAGGCTCCGCGGGGGCTGCGCGCCTAGCTTCCGTATCGCCGGCAGCCCGCCCGGCTCTGAGCGTCAGGCGCGCCGCGCGTGACAGCGATCGTGCAGCTGGTCAGAAAACCGCGTCCTCATGTGTTAAGTATAACAGTCCATTATGTTCCCTCCCTGTCGTCCTTGTCTTAAGGGAGCGGCTGCCCGAGTCCTCTATGTTGGTAGCTGGGTCAGGGCGGGCAGAGACCTGGGCCAGTCCAGCAGTGCGATGTGCAGGGGTAAAGCTGGGCTGGAGAACCAGGGTGAGTGTGGTTGGCACAAAATTATTGTCAGAATTATTTTTCCATTAGCTTTCTAACTATACAAAACACGATGAACGAGATTATGAAGAGATTTGGGCCTGTCTGTCCTCGTACTTAGAAAAAGCATGTCTAACTAGTTGCTGAATGGTTACTGGCTTACTGAAGTCACTCTCAGGCACCAAAAGCAAGTTTCTAAGCATTTCTCTTGATTGTGTTTACAGTTTAGAGGTTTTAATATTTCTCAGTTTCCAATATTTTCCACTGTTAAAGGAAGAAAGTACAGTAATTTCTGTATTTCTACATTTGTATGCTTGATTTCTAGGAAATAAGCATTCAGCTTCTCTGAAGAATGAAGATGTTGCTCAAAGGTATAATTTCTAACTAACACTATGTGGCATTCATGTTGTTTTGTCTCACTTTCAAATCGCATTCTCTGCCTCTCATGTTTTTTTGCTTTCTCAGAGGAGATTGCCAGCAGCAACATGATGCAGGCTTATTTGGAGTGATGCTGTGTAACTTCTAACAGCATGTATATATGCACATTGTATAATATGCAAAAAGTTTATGAATCTAACCTCCGCAGCTGTATTTCCTTACTCTATAGTGCTTGCTTTTTGCCATCTTAATTTCTTTCCATACCTGCCATTTTTCTTTATTCACTTTAAAAACCAAACTTGAGAGGAAAAAACACTTTCTGCCACGGACAATTACCTGAATATTCATTTGATTCTGTAGCAGAGCTAGACTTCCAGGTGAATAGCGTAGACCTCTATAAGTTAAGACAGCAGAATGACTGTACATTGACAGCCTCTGTGGGAAGCGTTGCCAAATGGAGATTAGAGACACCTAGATGGTTGCTCTCTGGGTATTTGCTGACAATAGAATAGTGGCGAGACTCAGGAACACTCAGGAAATATACTGTAGTGGGATTTATTTGATTTATTCCTTCCTTTACTTTGTAGCCTCACACTCAGTCTTGTCCCAGTCCTTTTTTCTTCCTCCTCTTCATGTCTCATCCAGCTCCCATTCTCCTGGCAACACTCAATAAATTGTTTGTCACAGGCTGTTTGTCCAGCCAGTTCTGGGTTTTCCTCTCTTGCAAGAAGAGTTGGGTAACCTTGTATGGAAGTATTGCAATGCAATAAGAGTCAATACTTTTCGAGACCGGGGTGGAATTAAAGCAAACCAAGGTTGGAAACTCCTTTGTGGTTATTACAGAATTACTAGTCCAGTTACTTGTTACTTTGTTTGGCCAACATGGTGTGATGCAGAAAAATGTAAACTACTGTATTTCAGAAAAAAGATAAAGATACAGTTGGAGAGTTCTTTGTGGAAATCTGCCCTCTGTGTCTGTTCTGTTACAGGAAAGCAGCTCTGGAAGCTGCTATGAGGAAGAAGATTGAATTTGAGAAAAAAGCATTGTGTATTGTTGAGCAACTCCTGGAAGAGAACATTACTGAAGAGTTCCTTCTGAATTCTGTAGGTGTTGCAAGTTTTTATACTACTTTGTATCTTAGTGTTCAACTTTTTTTTAAAAGTTCTTGGAACAATTTGTTGTAGTTTAAAGTAGACAAACCATTTATTCCCTCTCTCATCAGCTCTCCTGATGATTGCCGTATTTTCAAGGGTTCTGCGGTGAAAACATGCCCTAGTTTTGGACCGTATGCATTATGAATCCTCACATTATTACCACAGGCTTTGTTTATGCCTCTGTGGTTCTGGACTGATAGATGAAGTATAAAAATTTAGGTCTACATCACGTCATCTCTGAATTTAGACAAAGCCTCTATAATGCACCACAGTTTATCTGGCAACACAGTTCTGCTGGAACAGTGTGATGATTGCTCCTCTTAAGGTTATAAATAGGCTGGTAAATAGGTGTACTAATCATGTAAATAGAGGAAGATTATGAAAATCGGTGCCACGCTAGAGGCAAAATTATGAAGCTCTTGTATATGTAAAAAGAAATGCCCATGTCTTTCTTCTTTCTCTGTTTACCCTTTTACCATTTTTACTGTGTAGGTTCTAAATGGTGTTTATTAAACTTACTAGATAACTGTTACAAAATTAAAAATATTTGTTTGCTTATGAGATGTTTTGAGTACGACAAATGACAGAGTTTCCACTATCCAGTTATTGAACTATTTTCTTGTCATTTTAGGGAAAATTTATTACTCCATCTCACTATAAAGACATTGTTGATGAACGGTCTATCATCAAACTATGTGGTTATCCTCTATGTCCAAATAAACTGGAAAATGTAAGTTGCTTTTCATTAATGCTGTTACCATAAGAATCTCTTCACAATTTTTATTCTCTTGCATTTTCTTTTTAATTTTAAACTTACAATATTAAACATAGATTAAAATACTGTCAAGTAATGGGCCAGGCATCATATCATTCCATTTCAGTATAATCCTTCTGAAGTAAAAGGTAAAATTTGATCGGTTGACAACCATTACTGTATGACAGAATCAGTTAGCATCTACTTTGACAGTAATAAAGATGAATGAAGTATGGCTTCATGGCCTTCCTTTGTGCATTCAGAAGCTTTCTAATTTTGTTCCCTCTTCAGTGTAACCACATATCTCTGAGAAGGATTGAAGTGAAAAAATAATACAATGCAGGGATATTACTATGTGAATGCATATGCATCTTCTCTAAAAATGGATGTTACCTGCTTCAAAGTCATAGTCACACTTATTTAGGTATGTTATGTCAGACCTTAAGCAGATAACCTTAAGTTAGATAACCTGTGATGTAATACCAGTTGTGGTACACCTGATTATCTGCAAAAAATCTACTCGAGTACAAAAAATTTTACTGTTTTGAACTTCATATGTCCCCACAGAAGTTCACACAGAAACTGTATTATATTTTATGTAAGTTCCTCTCTGGGTTTGTCTGGGTAGTGGTGGGGGTCTCTGACAGTACGGTCTCACATGCATATAAATAGATACAGATTAAAGAAGGACCTGTCTGTACTTATACATGGAGGAGTTTCTACCATGGCAACTCCATTGTTTTATGTTCAGCACTGGCTTTCTTGTAGATCTGAAGTTGTCCTCTACTGATAGTGAGATGTAAATGATTAAAGATAAATTGGCATTCTTACATCTGAGAAGGTACAATATCAAAAGAACTGAGAGAAAAGGTGGTTGTAGTATGCAATTCATTTAAAACAGAACATATTACACCAATTAAAATATGTGAATTAAGAATGAAGTTTTATGTAAAGTCATGATGGAAGTAACAGTCTTGCTGATGAAAGCATATTGTTTTAGGTGCCAAAACAGAAGTACAGAATTTCAACAAAAACGAACAGAGTTTATGATATCACTGAAAGAAAGGTATAGTAACAAATTATTTCTAAAATGTGTTTAATATTATCTCAACATCAGAAATGCATTTTGTAACAGCATTCATATAGTGGCTTGATTCAGAGCCAGGATGTTTGGTTCTTATGAAAATAATTTTTGTGAACTATTAGAATATGAAGGTTTTTGTGCATTTCAGTTTCTAGATGCTCTTCGGAAAGATAAAAAACCACTTATTTTCTTTTCTAAATTTAAACATAACATGGAAAGTTTTACTTGGATAGCAGTTTGAATGTGGTACAGCTGATCCATTAAAGACATTTGTGAAGAAGTGTTCTCTATTTTGCTGCAGTATAGTCAGTGAGCTTTAGGGTCAAAGTGCACATCCTTTTCATTCACTGAAGTTTGCAGTACTGTAATACAAGTTGCATCTTATGCATTCCTTAGTGTGACTACCTTTAGGGTTCTTCTTTGAGGACTTTTCAACATAAAACCTATCTCTTCACAAAGTCTGTTTCTTTCTTGAAGCATATTCATGAGTGTGGTTGCGTAAAAGTCGTCTTTGCCTGATCACAGTATATGCAATCACCTACAGGTGCTTAAACGCTAAATTGTAGGATAAATGTTTGTAGTTCCAGAACAAATTTCTTCAACAAATTACTTCAATGCTAGTATACATTCCTTTCCTCTGGTTACAACTCTGGGATACACAAAATTCTGGGAATTGCTTTTACCAGGTAAGACTCCAAGAAGAAGTGGGATGTTTTGTCTTGTTCCGTGATGCAAGTGTGCAAGTTATTTTTTCAAGATGCTACAGAATTTTAGGTGGTGTTCTGAGTATTGCAAAATATCCAAGTTCTGTTGCTAACAAAAATTTTCATTATTAAATAACTGAATTTTATTGCATGTCTTTTAAACTGTATGACCATCTTGTTGGGTTAGGGATTGCTCTTTGAACAGTTCTGGGTTTTGTTGTTTTTGTTTTTTTTTTTTAATTATTGTTAAGTAGAATCCAACACTGGTTTACTTCTTAGTATGTAATAAAAGTGCAAAAAGCAGAAAAGTGGGGAAAAAAGAAGCAGCTAAAAGTGGCTTGTGGGGAATGGGATAGACCTATTTGATAGGTTTGGTTTCTCAGGTGAATTAAAAACCTGGTCATAGGCTTAAAAAGAAAAATGAATTGGTACTTAATTTAACGGGCATAAAAAACAATGACTTTTGTACCTTTCTGTGAGTATTAAAGTTGTCTTTAGTCATATTTTCTTGCTTTCTATCTCATTTCCAGTGCTTTTGCAGCAACTTTTGCTATAGAGCATCTAAATACTTTGAAGCTCAAATTTCCAAAAGTCCAGTATGGATGCGAGAAGAAGAAAAGTAAGTATAATCTTATACATTCATTGCTCCTTTTGAGAATATTATTTTCTCTATCCAAGCTGCAATGCTAATTAATTAGCTGCAGTACATCAAAATCATTCAGCTGAAGCAAAGGTAACTGATGTTAACATGTTAGCTTAGCATGGTGTTCGTTTTAAAAAGTGTTCTTGCCATACTGATTACAATAAATTGACATGAGTCAGTACTACTCATGACTACTTAGTAGACATGACCATGATAATTTAGGGGGCAGACTATTCATAAATAATAGTCAACTCCTATTAACTTTAAAATGTACTTATTAGGACTGGATTTTTACAAGCCATATAATGTACAGGATGAATTCATCCTGTTACAAGAGATTTGCTAATTTTAGCACAGCACTTGGCATTGGTCTTAAGGTTAGACTGTGAATGTTTGCACCTGAACTATACTGACTATAACATGAAGAGATTCTTTATCCTGTCTAAATTTCAGATTGCCCATTTCCTGTTGTTACTGCAATACACATTTTGGAACTGTGTGATGCAGTCCATGTTCCTAGCTTAGGAAACATAGGCTTGCAAATAACGAATTGAGTCAATGGGTGTCACTGTTTAACAATAAATACTTGCCTAGAGACTGTTCAGCTGAATTTATTCAGCTTTTGTTCTCTAAGACACTACTTTTTATAGTCTTCTGGTTTTCAACAAAAGGAACTAGCTGAAATTACACGTGTGAACTCATTTTCACAGTTCAGATCAGCCATATGAAATACCTGGTCAATGAGAGAAGAGATTTAGAGCAGCCTGATCTGGTCTGAGGGATTCTAGTAGGTAAAACTAGTCTCTCCATTAAATGTTTAAGTACGTTTACCAGTATTTTTGTGCTATTGTTTTGCTGTCTTTAAAGAAAGTATTTATAAATTCTCCCTTTATTCTTAACATCGAAAGTGTATAGTTCTGATATGCCTGACGTAGTTAATTATTTATGCTGTGTGGTGGTGGAGAGGCGGTATTTTCAAAAAAAACCAAACAAAACCCCAGATAGTTTATGGCTAGGTATATCTGTTTGCACAACCACATACATGTGTACACACTGATACACGTTTACACATTAGGCTATCTGAAATTCTTTTGAAACAAAAGAGTACAACCTTCACTTAAAACTCTGAAGAAGAGTTCTATGGAGCTAATAATTTAAATCATTGTATGTTATCACCTTTAGTTCCCAGACTCAATTCATTCATACAAGTGGTGCAGCTTTCATCTTTTTAAACCTGTGGGTTTTTTTATACACTGAGAGGTGTTAGTGCATTGACTTGGATTTAGTGCATGCTTAAAAGGTTTTCTTTCATTCATAGGACAGGTGGGTGAGGATTTCAACATTTAGCATTGGATAAAATGAATAGCATTGTGGTGCTGTCTCATAACTGAATTGAAGCAGATTAAGTCCAAGCAGAGCTTTGGCAAGAAACCCAACAGAATTTGTTCAGTAATGTTTCTTATTGTTGCTGGAAACCTTTGAACTCCATTTTCTTAAAGCAGTATAACTTAAGCCTAATTTTTAACAAAGTAAAATTTTAAATAAGTAAAGATATCCTGAATATTCTTTTTTTTTTTTTTTTTTGCATCAATTTGGAACATTTTCCTATAAACAGCTCAGGATTTTTTTTTACTATTGGAACTTTGTGACCTATGAGGATCTTGGCATGTTTACTTTGTTGAAGAAGAAACCAAAGGGTGATCTGAAAACAGTCTACAACTACTTGAAAAAAGTTACAAAGATTACAGAGCCAAACTATTCATGGTTGATGGCAGAAAACTTAACAAGAGGTGATGGCCACAAATTATCACATGGATGCTTCAGGTTGGACATTAGGAAAAAAAATTGAACTAGGGTTATGGTGGAATGAAACAGGATACTCAACAATGTTTTGAAATCTCCATTTTTGGAGGTTTTCAAGATTTAAACTTCATGAATTTGTGGCTGACCTGATCTAGCGCTGGTGACAATTGCATTACAAGCAGGAGGTGAGACTAGAGACTTCTGGAGGTCCTTTCTGACTTAACATTTGTGTGACCTGTTGATTCTGTTAAATTTTGTTCAACATAACAGCATCGTGCTGGAGGCACGAGTCACACTCTGTGAACATGTATGTATAAACCTGCTTTCGCTAATCCTGCTTTGAACAGGGGGGTTTGGACTAGAAGGTCCTCAGATGTCCCTTCTAACCTCAAGTATGTATCTTCTGTATTAATGTGTATTTCAAGAGCATTGATTTAGCAGGAAAATCTTCATTCTGTGTCTTCTTTTTGCAGACCACCAGACATAGAGCTGCTGAAGGAGGGACAGAGGTACACTGAACAATAATTTTTTTTGTTACATGCACTTATAGTTAGAAATATTAACATCATATCAGGTGAAAGGGGAATCTTTGATTTCCTGTGTTATAGAAAAGACCTTATTAGAACCTACACAAAGGGTTATTTGTCTTGTTTAGTTTTGTCCTTTGTGATTCTAAACCAGCATATTTGATCTGTATGATTTAGTGTACAGCTGCTCTTGGCCTGTATGTCTTAATTGAGCCTGTTGAAATCTGAAACAAATACACTGTTTGTACTTTGCATATTTTATACCATCTATTCTTTATAAAGAAAATAGTACCAATTATATGTGATGAAAGCTTCTGTACTTCTTAATCTAAAACATCTATATCAGCTAAAATGAAATGCTACTCTGTCATCTCTCTGTACCTTGCTGTGTATTGTGACTTTTTGTTTGTTTTCTTTTGCAACACGTGGCCATTAGGTGGCAAACTTACATATGCTAAAAACAGCTCTGCTGTCCCCCTGATTTTAGGGTACAATATTCCCATATATGTTAAGATGCCTATCTTAATTTTAAAATTGCACTATTCATCATGCCAAGTCTGACATTATTCTGTTGTCTTTAATAATATCTTGTTTACTATTCTTTTCTAACTGCCAATAAGCAACTGAAAACTCACTTCTGTAAATAGTGTCTGTACTTGTCATTTTGACTGCAGAACATTACAACTCTCTGAGTTCAAGAAGGCTTTTAGAAGAGCAGCTATGATTCTTTAGCAAAAAAGTACACTTCTACTATAAGGGAAAAATGCTTTATTTATCTTTCTTACACGAGAATGAAAAGCTATTACAGGTAAGGCCCATTTCTTATTTCATTGATGGCTTGTGTTTTCTGTTACAGTGGACAGTCTGGAGAAGAGGTGAAACTACGTGATGAAGTAATTAAAACATCTGACATTGAAAATCCTAGGACATCTTCAAATCCATGTGAATCTGGTTCTCATGACACAGCCACTGACAGCAGTAGTGATACTGAACAAGAATTTGTTTCTTCTGTCCTACCAGGAAGTCAGTCAAGTTCAGCCAATTTTGCACAGCAATTGCACAGAAGCATCACCCTCAAAAAGAAGCATGCTCAGAAAGTCTATTCCAGCCCTAAAACTGAAGACTCAGATGTGGTAGAAGCCACTGAACGACTGTCTAATTGTACATTAGATGCTCAGGAAGAAATGCATGCTTGCTCTGTTCATAATAAAATAACTGCACAACCTTCAAAAAATACTACTGAAGGGAAATCAAGTGCTCCAGAAAACTATGAAAATACCTGTGGTTCACAAATAGTTTTTCTAAGTGTGAGCAAAAGAGGCGCAGAACATCTTAAAAGAACACTAGCTAACTCAAAAGAACATCAAAAACCTGAACTGAGGCATCCAGTTAATTCCAAAGGCAGTTTGTTAGAAGTGCTTAAGAAAACACTTACGGAATGGAGAACTGAGGAAACTTTAAAATTTCTCTATGGCCCAAACTATACTTCTTTGTGTTCATCAGAGTGCATATCATCTGCCAACCAGGAGAATGAAGAACTTGATGAGGATGACGTAGATACAGCTGATGATCTTAACACTGTTGCTATAGGGGAGTCTGAAAACAGTTTGAACTATTCTTTACCTTTCACAGGCCCAGGTGGAATAGTTAAGCCTGTGCCTAGCTATGAAAAGTTAAAAGAAGAAACAGAGTTCCTAGAACTCCGAGTAAAAGAGTTCTATAAAGGAAAGTGTATCTTGGCTGAAGAGGCGGTGACACATGCGCAAGCAGAGGAACATCCAAACAAAGACAAAGTAAGTGTCCATTGGAATAGTGTTGAGGCTGTATAAAGCCTGCCTTCAGAGAATTTTTACAAGCTCTTTGTTTCTGTCATCATAAGTGAATAAGTATCTAGCATAGGGAAGGGGAAAAGTAGGTTAGCTGCACACTGTATGTTGGGTCAGATTGAGCAAGCTTCTGTCCATTAAGAAATTACTGGTTGGGGTTTTTTTTCTATTCAGAGAGGAGAGTTTTCTTATGTTTAAACATTTATTGATGAGCTGTGACTGTTTTGATGCATTGACTTTTAATTAAATACTAGGTGATAGCTGTTAAAGTTTTTTGTCTAATACAGGATGATCAACAGGAAGATCTCACCTTCCCACTTGTTGATTCAAATGCACAAATGCAGATTAGAAAGCGAATTGTCCTTGAAAAACTGAGAAAAGCGTAAGTATCCTTTACTTTGGTAAAAGTGAAGCTGAAGTTGATGCTCATTCATTATTATTTTAAGTAACACACTGTCCAAGGACATTCTGGCTTTTTCTAGGTGGCCTTATTCATAACTTACACCCGTTTTACTGCCCTAAAGAACTTACTTATTCCTGAGACAGTCATCTGCAGTCCAGTTGCAGATGTCAGTTTGCACAGCCGGCTGAGGTAGATGTCAGAATCTCACTACTAAGATCTTCTCTAGAAGAAACCTGTCCCTTCCTACAAGCATTGAAGCTTGTAGTTGACAACATTCCAGGCTGGCGTGGCAGCATGTTCCCACTCTTCAGTAGTTGGCAGAAGTCAACACAATTGTGCCATTACACTGAAAATTTCTATGGTTTTTGGATCTAAATGTTGGTATAACACATGGAGCTTAAAATGAGAATATGTGCTTAAAAAAAAAAAAAAATTCCACAGCAAACTCTTTAATTATCATCATCCTTTCCCTCAGTTATCTGGAAATACAAGAATCCAAATAGCTTAGATTAAGTTGTCTAAAAGCAGATTCTGATGTACATAAAATATGAAATATTTAACTAGCTGTATATACCAACTTCTCAAGTCTAAACTGAAAAACTTGAAGTTGATTGGGAGAAGTTGCAAATATCTGTCCTGTACATTAAGCATACTGCTCCTGGTAAACAAATTACACAGAAGGAAGCTGTGCTTTCAGACCTCTTAACAGTTTAAGCAAAGGTCTTATTAAAAGAGTTTCTAGTCCATGTTTGGATGGCTGGTATCAGTATGCCTCTAGCTACAACCATATAAGGCCTTCAGAATTGAATCTTAAAACTTTACAAACACCAGACCTTTTTCACATACATAAAAGGGCTTTGGAGTCCCAGAAAAGAGATTAAGGCATCTCTGCTGTACCTGTTAAAATTATTAAATTGTCAAAGTTGAGAGGACCTTGAAAATACTCCTGTTGTCAAGGCAGTGCAGATAAATGAGGGTTTGAAGGCCATGACTGTGGTGGTTTTGTTAGAGGTATTTTGCTTTTACATGGTTGTAGTTTGTTTTACCTAGCCGAACTAGTTTTTGCAGAATCTTTTTCTTTTTTAACTAAAAAAACCCACAACTGAAACTCCCCCAAAAACCAAAAAAAAAACACTCCGTTCTGCTTCTCTCTACCTGCAACAGGCCTGAGACAGGCCACAAACATGGAATCAAACCATGCTGCAAGAAAGGTGGCTATCTCTGATCTTTCTGTAAGTGTCAACGTTGCACAGAGTCCAAGGAATACTACTATATGGTAAAGCAGTTTCTCTGCTTCGTTGAATTTTTCCACAAGTTTGTCAGTCATTTTCAGCTTCTAGCAAAATTTCTGTTGAACTTAAAAGTCAGGCACTCCATGAATAGAGGATAAGAAAGACTGATTTTTTTTTTCTTTGTTTCTTCAAAGGTTTTGTTCTGGACTATCCCCTTCTTTAGTTGATCATTTTAAATTTCATGAGGTGATGCAGTAGTCCTGTCGCACTTAAGTAAGAGAGACAATTTTCATTTTGATAAAGCAATGACTTCTTAGTGTGTTCACATGAAGTCAGCAGGAATATGAGTATGCCCAACGTCATAAGAGTCCTGTGTTCAGTTTTTGTAAAACATGCAGCGATGTAAAGGAGAATAGAAATCTTGATTTTTCCAGCAATATTGATGCACCATGCATATACATGTAAATAACTGGATATTCAAATGCAAGAGGATATTAACGATTAAACCAGTAAATAGAGGCAAAAGTTAAATCCCAAATGTGAAAAACAATGCATGTTATTTCCAGCATTTTGCGGATACTGACAACTAGTTAAACAGTATGTGTGGTTTGTTGTGTGCTTCAATTTTTACGCAGTCAAGTAGGGAGGAAATCTGTCTTTTTTTTTTTTTTTTTCCTCTTTTGAAATTTTCTAATTACCCTACTATCATCTTAATTCCAACTATCAGGCTTGCAGTGGAATGTTATTTCTGTTGCATCTATGTGAGTCTGAGGTTAGCAGATACATTCTCTGTGCAAACCTCATTTAGACATGTAGTTTCCTTTTATATTGTTATTTTTGAACCAGGTAAATAGAAATATTTGAAACATTTATGAGGCCTGGAATTCTAATCCTCATAATGTAAACACTTTGATGATGAATGTCTTGTCAGAACTGAAATGTGAAGTTGATAAGAGTATGCATGTAAAACTACATTTCATTTCTTCTTCACACTGAACTACAGCTGCTTATTTTTAAAAACAAGCTGTCGTAAAGTGAAGGTGTTGCCCAAACACCACTCAGAGGAATCTGAAATGTAAACTGCTGGCCTGATCTGCTACACAAAAATCAATCTCTTTTTATTAACTTCCATGAGCTTTGGTGGAAGCCCTACTTGAGATGAGAAAGAGAGGAAAATGTATATTGACCAGTGTCTTTTGTCTTCTAGATTACCTGCAGTTTTGGGCCCTCTTCAGATTACTCCAGGTGATGTTTACACAGAGCTAAAAAAACTGGTCAAAACTTTCCAGTGAGTATTGGTCTTTACTTAGAGATTCTTCTTGATTGAGTAATTAATCAATGCTGTTGAATGATTTGCGGTTTGGGCACAGAGAGTGCCCCATTGCAGATTTGCCCTTTTCTAGCTGTGTGTTCATGTAGGTAATGTCACATTCCCTGTGGACTAACAAGTCAACCCTTTCCCTGCTCCTGACAGTGGCTAGGTCACCAGGAGTATTTGTAGATTTTTAAAAACTAGGCCAGTGGTCTCTGGAGGAGGATGGTGAGTCTTTTAAAGGTTCTGCTACCTCGTCACCTCCTATTAAGCCTGAGTTTCTGAGATCTGTCACTTTCTTTTGCTCTGGCTCCTTACAGCCAGGCTAAATGGTTTTAATGTGATTAATAGTTGTTACCACTAACTTCTAGAGCCAGGAAGAAGGTCCAGTTTGACCTGTCTTGTTCCCAATTTCAAGGGCAAGTAGATCTAGCGGACACTTCATCACCACAAATGAAGCTTCTGCTTCAGTCAGAAGCACTAAAGGCAGTATTTGGAAACACTAGGATAAAGAAGAAGGGAAAACAGAATGGTTGTAACTCTGAATATTTTTAGCTTTTCTTTGGGACACAACTCTCATAACTTGGACCTAGTCATGTCCTGCATCTTGAAGTATTGTCAGGAAAAGGAGCATCAACAGTTTCTAGCTCTGTGTACATTTTCGCTCTTGAAATTCCCCCCCCCATCCCCAACCTGCATGAGGTTTACATGTAAATTTTCCAAATTTCATTTATGTGGCGTTTGCCACAAGGAATCTAGGCTCTGGTGAATAGAAACCCAGCTCTACCTGATTGCTTATGATTTATCTCATGCCTGGAAGGACACCACCAAAACACAGATCTCTATAAGCAGGATTTCTTACTACAAAAGATACTCTTCCTTTCTGGTGACTCTGTGCATGATCTTTTTTATTTAACAGAATTATTAGTGTTTGAACATGATTCTGTAGTTGCAGTCTTTTAAGTTGTGATTAATCTTTTATTTTAACAACAACAATGAAACCAGGGAAGATGTTTTTGGTTATGTTGGAGCAGCAGGTATATGCTGTATGTGTAGCTACTATTAAAAAAGATCTTTGTGCCTTAAAACAGTTTTGTTGCTCTGCAGTCTAAATGCCTAATAGTCAGTTTAGCTTTTGGATTGATAGAACTGGAAAAACTACATTTGGTCTCTTTCAATCTACTTTTGTATGGTTGATTATGTAAGAAGTCCTGGAGGTTCTCAAAAGCAGAACTTCTATTTTAAATCATTTTTGCTATTCAAAAACAATGTGGCTTGAATATGAAGTTTTAAAAGTGGTTTATAGCAAAGGAGCCTTGAAGCCAAAATGGACTTCTGAAAACATATATATGTATACATCTGTGGATTTACAGAATGGAACCAAGTCTAATTAACTTGGACTTTGATCCCAATACCTGGCTCCTGTAGCAATATTTTAAAAGTCTCCCCTGATCTATTTCTGATGCCTCAGGTAACACTTCATGAGTTTACTTTTAAGTCTTTTTTGTTAGGAAGTAAGTTGAAGGTAATGGTAGCAAGTTCTTGGGGCTCTCTTAGTGTGAAGATTCCAGATAAATTGCTTTGAAATTCAGTATTTGGGGCGGAGGATGGTTGAAGACAATTATGGGCACTACACAAGAATTTGTAAGTACCTTTATATATATCTGTATATGTATATATCAAAATAAATGGAGTTTTATTGTCACTGATAGTAAAACAATACAAAAATACAGGAGATAGGGAAGCAGTAAAAACCTTTGGGCCCTTACTCCTTCTTGCATTTCTGATACGGAAGGGTCTGTTGATACACAAAAGCTAGCTCATGGATATTAAGATGAAGGCGTAGGTTTGAATCTCCAGTTCTGTACGTAGGTTTGAATTCACTTAATACGAGTGGTCTGTCTGATTTTAGGTTAGATGCTTTGGCAGGGGGACCTGGGATAAATTTTAAGCGGTATTTATGTTTGCAGGGTATAGAAATTTAAACGTTACTTTCTTTGTTAATGTGGTTAAAATGCTTAATGACTATGGAGGGAGCACTGACAAATGCTAGTGCTCTTTCCTGCTTTTCCTGTACTGGAAATATTTCAGGCTGAAGAACTTGCCAGAGAGGGTAGGAGATAAAACATATGGCTGTAGTAGAGCTTAGCTGGAGAAGGGTAAAAGAGCATGTGGTGAACTAAGCAACAACGATTTTCAGCTCCATTGGTTTTTAAAGGAACGCTTGCAGTTCAGCCCCCTTTGGGCAGCATTTTATTCAATCACCACTGCTGGGAAACGCACTAGAGGGATCTCAAGAGACATTTTAGAATGGTTAGAGCTCTTCCCAAACAAAGTCCCTCAGTGCCTGTAAGCTTTTGTTACGAAAACTGAGATGTCAGATAATTCTCCAGAGTGTGTAAGGGCACTTTGTTAAAAGAAAAGAGAAAATTAGCTATTTATATATAAATCGAGGCTAAATGATTAAGTTTGTGAATGTATGGTTGTGGGGTTTTTTAAGCATAATATTCCATACTGAATATAGAATTTCATCTGAATGTTGTGGTTGCAAGTATTTTAATTCCTTTTATGGAGCTTATCGTTGACATTGAACTCTGTCATTGAATATGACACAGTTGTTTCCTAAAGATGTGTTCAAGACTTTTTCTTACAGGTTTGTCTTACCTTGTTTCCAAGAATATTTTAGCTTTTAAATATGTATTGTGAGTGTATGTTATCTAGTGTATGTGCTCGCTAATAAGCTTTTACCTATTACCCTTGTTAAGTGGAATTTTAGGTTCTGGATTTCAAGTCAGTCAGCAATACTTTGTCATAGACAAGGTTATGTACAGAAATGTGAAAGTACCAGAATGTTAATGACCTTTTCTCAAGTAAATGGGCTTCTCTTGAAGAGACCCTAAAGTTATAATAGTAATTCATCAAACTAAATTATACTACAGTACATAAATATGTTGCTCTTTTTCAGGGGATAGAGAAGCTGTCTTTTATGGTTAAATTGGTCTCATTGAAGCCTGAAGAAAAATGATCTATGCTTTAGTATTTGCCTGTGCTGACCTGGGTTAGTTAAACTTTGCTCATCTTAGTGCAAGTTTTGGAAAAACTGTAGATAGCTGAGGTCCCCTAAAGCCACAACTTTATGTCCTAATCCCATGAAGTCAGCTTTCTGCATTACAGAATAGGCAAATGGCCAAACTTAACAGGTCAGATTCTTGAACTGAAGTTACATATGCCTACACCTGGGAATCTCAATGTGTGAACAAAAAAGCTGCTTCATTTGCAAAGATGCTAATGACTTCACTTTGCAACAAAGATAAATTGTAAAATGAAAAAAAGAAAGAAAATCTTCTCCATTTCGGGCACATTTTTTTCTTTTTCTCCCAGTGTAAGAACATGGACATACTAGGTAAAACTGAAAGACAGCAAGCATGGACCTGTTCAAAGGAATGTTTTTTCACCAAATGTACATTTAGTACCAATAACTCATAGCTACTAGTTATTAGTCAAATTCATAGCAACATGTTAAAAATTGAGCTCATAGATGACAAGTATATTCTCATTGTAAGGATAAACAAACTTCTAGAAAAGGAAATAACACTCAAGACTATAATTTATCAATAGGTATAAAGAAAAATATACTTTTAAAAGATTGTTTTATATTAACCAGTTACATTACTTGCATCTTGTTCATAGTATCCGATGCTAGGGGTCTATTAGGGGATTACTATTTAGCATAATAATCCTGGTGTCCATCTGCCATTCCCTGTTGGACAGTGTTATTTTATCAAATTGTTTCCTAGAAATCCCAGGAAATGTAATCCTGCTGAGGAAAGGGTGGTGAGCTCCTGCATTGCTGAGTTTCTTTCCTATAACTTCAAGTCTGTTGCAGTCCCTGTCCCAGTTCTTGCACAGGTACCTAAGGGATGTGCTTAAATCGGCTGCCACAGCAGGCACTGTTTACAAATCAGGCCATCATTTGCTAATGGAGTTCTGCTAGCAAAATTCACAGCTGATGGTAATTAAATGGTAAGATAACTAGAGGAAAAGAAGTAGAACCAACTGTGTATGCTCTTTTGCTGTCATTTTTGGGTTTACTTTTTTTATTTACTGGTTACTTTAACCTTGGACTCCCCTGTATTCCTACAACTTCACTATCAGAGTTCACTTTCTTTGCAGGCTGGGCACTAGTCAGTTATTGGGGGGTCATCTGGGATGGAATTTTTATGCATCTTACTCTTTAGTCCTTTATCCTGTCAGCTTCTGCTGCTTGGATCCATCTGCTCAGTCTGAGCTCCTTCATAGAGTACTAAAACTCCTGCTGCCTACTAGATGGTGGAAGCAGTCCAGTCCAGCTGCAGTGCATCTTGCTGGGTTGAACCACAACATGCACAAACTAGCAACTAAGCAACCCACGCAGCTGTTTGCGATCATCCAACTTTCTTGGCTTACCTATCCTGCCCCACAGAGGCCAAGAAAGTGGAGATGTTCTGTTTTGGAAAGTTGCATATTGTTTGTTTTTTTTTTTCCTTTGGGTAGGTGAGGGAGAATTTATCCAAACTCTTTAACAGAAAATATTTCACTCTAAAACTCAAATCATGTATATGAAGTTTTGTACAGTTTTAACGTTTCCACATTATATGTTTATGACAGAAATCTAGTGACCTCTCTCATGGATTGTTCTGAAGTTACAGTTTTGGCTAGAGGCAAGACAAAGAATTAATGAACCATTTTTACAGAGGACTTGCACTTCCCTGTTTCTGAAAGCTTTGCTCTTCAGAGGCCTTGGTGTTGACACACAGCTTGTTTTTGAAAGTGACTGCCCTTCCACTGCTCCTTATTATTTAAGGCTTCACACCTGTAGGTTGCTAGCCTTAGTCTGATCTGCCTGAAACGGTTTTTTTTTCAGCTGCGCAAGTGTTTTAGGACAGGTGTTGTACTGAAAGGTTACTCATTGTGGAAGCTTGACTGTTCATCCAGTCCAGTGACAGTAGTACATCAGCAGATCCATATTGCTGTATCCTGCTGGTTATCTGTGTCTTTTGACTACCTCCTTCATAAATAGCATATTGATGGCAATGACTAGTGTTCAGACCTTGCCAATCAATACTAACATTGAATAAGAGTTAATTGACACAAATAACTGCATCTCTCAGTTTGTGTACAAGAATGACACCTTCCTGTGCTCTAATCAATAATAACTCCATGTAGACCATTGAAATAAAGCTGCTTTCTCTATTTGACAGAGTTTTCCCAGGTGGCTTAGAGCTGTCTCTTCCATTGTGTCTCATCATAGCAGATTAACTGGAATGTTACATATGAATTGCCTGTCAAGATGATTCCATCAGGCATTTGTTGGTAGTATTTACCACTGTCATCAGTGTTGAGTCAAGACGTTCAGTCTTTGTTTTGTCTCTTGTTCTAGAAAAATGTAACAGTTTACCAGGTACGAGCTTTGTTGCCAGCTATTTCAAATAGTAATTGGTAAACATGAATCTTTTAATAACAAAAATAACCTGTATTTGCTGGAACTATTGTTTCTAGTTTGACATGACAATTCCTGTACGTGTAGTACAAAACATTGCTTTTCCTTTCATCGTTTAACAAAACTCAGGCTGTGGAGACACTATTTGAGTAATCATTGCTTCAAAATCTTATTTTGGTTGGAAGACTTGGATATTCGAGGAGAAAAATAGGATAATATTGCTTTAATCATTACTATCCTTAAATAAAATTTAATTTTATTAATTTTTAATATCTTTCTGAAATAGGGAAATGCAAAATGATCCTATAAAACATCTTATAACTGCATTCTTAGTGAACATTTTGAATATAATTTGGGGCAATTAGTTAACAGAATTTTACTTTTAACAATTGCAAGTACAAATACAAATACTTCTGTATACTTGCCCAAAGAAATTAAAAAAAAAAAAAAAATCTTACTGAGGAAGAAAACCCTAGATTTGAATTTGTTGCCAGGTATTTAATTTTAAGCAACCTCCCATCTTCACCAGTGTGTGTAGAAGTGGGTATGAATGACAGGGTAGCTTCATTCTGGATCTGAATTTATACAAGTCTGCATAGAATGGAAGCTGAGAGCAAGAAGGAATCATCCCCCCAAACATAGGGAGGCACTTGCCCCTCAGTATTTCTGTTGGATGGTGCTGTCTGTCTGAATAAAATTAATTCTGCTAGCTTTTTTGGGTGCCTGTATAGCCACAGCTTTGTTTTTAGCTCTGGCTTTTCCATGAAATTGCTTGTCTTCAACACCACGGGTCATGCCTAAATTCAGCCATAGCAATTCATATATGAATTGTTTTAAGTCAGATTAACATGTGCCTTAAAGCAGATCTGGCTTATTACAAAGTTCAGCCAAATGGGTCAGTGGGTATAAAATGCAGCAGCACTTTTGTTGAGCACCGATGTGGTTCTTGGTTCACACCTCATTTTCTTGCTCTGATACCTGCACTGGGTCCCATGGCATAAATTAGAATTCCAAGTTTCCATTTTAAAAACAAGAATCATCAGAGGATTGTCTCCAGTATCTTATAAAATCCAGTCTGTTTCTGCAACATTAGCTTTTACAGCAAATCTGGATCTGAAGCCAACAGGGGGGAAACTAAGTGTAAGAAAGCCTGTCTTTTCAGAAACGTATGTGCAGTTTCTGGGAATTTCCCAGTGGATATGAGTGAGAGCTGAGCCCTCACAGCAGCCAGGACTATTTGTGAGATAATTCAAAAAATTAGCTTCTGTTCAGTCTTCCCCATCCCACTTTCATATAGAAAAAAGAGACATATTGGGAATTATGCAATTAGTCCATTACAGGATAAGATGAGAGAGAAGCCTGCAAGTTGGTGAATCGCTTAGATACAGCTGTAACTGCTACATTGTAACTCAGTGTATTAAGTCTTTCAGTGGTAGACTTAAATCAAAATTCCACAGTTAAAATCTGTTTAATTTTACTCAGAAATGTTCTGATTTTTTTTATTATTATTTTTCAGGTTAACAAACAGAAATATTATTCACAAAATGCCTGAATGGACTCTAATTGCTATTGTTTTGTTATCTGTGTAAGTACCCTTTAATGTCAAATATTCTCATACACAACTGTCTTAACAAGCCTATCGAGACAAGATTTAATTTTCAGATAAAAGGAGGGAAAGATTTCTTTAACTGGGGAATCAACAGAAATATTTTTTTCATGTAAATTAACTAAATTCTCTTGACAAAACAGTATTGTCCCACTTACAACAACATGTTAACAATGGACAAACTTAATGTTATGTTAAAAAAAAAAGAAAAGTTAAGCTTTAGGGGTTTTTAAAGAGGGCTGGTGGGGTGAAGGAGGAGTATACTTCACTCTCTTCCATTTGCTGCTAACAGACATTCTTCCCCTCTCTGACAGTAGGACAAAATGGCATTTGTATTGTATTATTTGGATTTGGCATAACTGTCACACTTTTAATTTCTCATTTTATTTCTAATTTCTTAAAAGGTTTCATTTTCATTATTAAAGTCAAATTATTTCCATAAAGATATGGTGTGCTTCTAAATATGTTCGTTTGAATATTCTAGCAAACTTAACTTTGAGAGGGGAAAGCTTTCTTAGCAGCTCCCAAATTTCTCAAAGGAATACTGGGACCCAGTATTTTATTTTTATGAGGATTAGCTTTATTGCTTAAGATTATGATACTACAGTGCCTACAGTCCTTGTTAGCTGTTTTGTACTTACTGTGGAATTAAATTCTTTCCAAGGGTTTTCCTGATGGGAAGTCTGATTTTATTATAGTGTCTTTCAGTAAACTTCTACACAGTGGCATGATCTATAAAAGGTGTAGTCATATGCCTCAAGTAACTTCCTTAATTTATATTTTCCAAATTCGTGTACATTTCTGAAGTTAAAGATATAAACTTTGTACTGCATAAAACAGTTCTCACAAATTCATATTAAACATTTAACATTAGTTCACCTTTTAAGAAATCACTGGTGGTTTCACACAGTGTCAGGCCCTGCCTTTCAGTAGGGTTAAACCATCAAGCAGTCTTTGTATGTCTTTCAGCTTGAATTACAAGACTGCAAAAATCTTATTCCAGAGACTGTTTATTACCGCACTGCTGCTGTTTCTTTTGGGCTTCCTGGGTCACTGGAGCCTGTAGGACAGAGGAGTACTTACAGACATTCACAGGTCAAGAAGTGTTGTGGGCCAACCTCATAGCATCCCCAGTACTGCACTTACTTTCCTTGATATTACTTCAGTCTGACACATTGTTCTGGCTTTCCTGTCCCAAGGAAGACTATACCAGCAGGCATTAGAGTAGGCTTCAGCGAGCCTTACATCTGTGTCACCCAGCCAGATACCGCTCAAATGATTCATTAAATCAGAACACAGAAAGTAACTTTACTTGAATGCCTTGGCATGAATCTTTTATCAACTATAAGAACAAATCTTTTGTCATTTTTACTATATATTCTTATGGTTGAATTGGTAATTTGTGAAACAGATCTTATGAATTTTTCAAGTAGTTTCTGTACATTTAAGGAAATGGTGACTCTTTTGATCAGAAGTTAAAATATGTTGCTGGTCTCTCCGCGTATGATGAGCTCTAAACGTTTACATACCTAATGATGGTTTTACAATTGCTTTAAAATGTTATACAAGTAGCAGGCAGTCTTGGTAGCCATCAATATAAGGCGAGTATAAGTCTCTTTACTTCTGCTTTCTAAGGGTCCATCCCTAAGCAAATGAATTATATTTGATCCTAAAATAGAGTAGATTTTATTTCTAATATTATTCTAGTGAAATCATGAATAAAACTCCTGTTGACTTCAGTTTATTGTAAGGTTCTTGCAAGTTCATGATATTCAGATTTTGAACAACTTCTCTCAGCCCCTTCTTAGGAGAGGATGTGGAAGAACGTAGATGGGGTAGAATGAGTGTTAAGATTGCTCTAAGATGATGATCGAGTGTTGCATCATTTCCAGAAAGATTAAAACAGAACATTTAATTATTTGGAAATTCTAATCAAACTTGAATATTTAGTGGAAGCCAGAAGTGTGCAAGGAAAGGCTACTGAGGACCTGGGCAACCCCTCGCAGACAGGTCCTCAGATTGTGGCCCTTTCTCACCTTCTGCAGTCTGCCAAGGAGTCTGTCATATCTTACTAATATTGCTCATAAAAAGAATTACAGTCTATTAAAGTCTCCTCCGGCTTCCCCTTAGCTATACTGAGAGATGATGCATGTTGCAGCACGTGCAGTGTCATTTAGATCGCAGAGTTGTATGGGGCCTGAGTTAGAGTGACTCTTTACTAGCTTCTGTCACTGACTGCAGAGTTGTATGGGGCCTGAGTCAGAGTGGCTCTTTACTATCTTCTGTCACTGAAAGAGGAGAACGTTTTCAGAATAAGTATTCACAGGTCTTGACCTGGTCCCAGACACAGGATGGCCATTTTACTCCTAACACTAAACAGTGAAGTAGCATAAGCAACACCCTGGAAGATGATAATACTTCCTCTTTCCAGGAGGATGAAAGACCATATTACAGGTACCTCGGGGTGCAAGAGGTATAAAAACAGAGACTACAGAAGGCAGAGTGAGCATGGGATTTCAGCGTATACCTCAAAAAAACCTAGTAAGACCTCAAGTATTTTTTGTTTTGTTTGGAAGGGGGCAGGGTTGTTTTGTTTAAAGTAGCAACTGTTGGACTTCGCTTGTACCCCATTTTGTGCATCGATATTGTGGCTCACCACTTCCTTCTCATATATGGCTAGTGTGTGTTGAGGGCTCAAACAGTGTACCTAACTTCACAGTGCACTTTCAGAGTGCCCTGACCCTTTTTGTGATACGCTACTGGGCAGAATAACTATTATCATTACTGCTGTATTGAATTCAAGTGTCATCACTGCTTAATACTTTGTATTATGTTGTGATAATACTATCCTCTCTTCATTGGAGTGTCCATATTAACTCTGTAGGATACAGCATGTTGGATAGTCATAATACCTAATTTTGGTGCTTAAATTAGACCTAGGCTCCCTTTATAGTCTGCTGGTCCTTGAGAAGCTATTAAAAGTACTTAAGTGTCCTTGAGTCTATTGACAAAGAAACCTGGGCTTCTAATTCATTGCTCTGAAATAAAGTGCCTGAAACTAGACAGTGTGACTGTCTTTCTCAAAGTATAAAATGTTGGAGATCGCAATAGTGGAGCATTTCCTCTTCCTAGTGAACAGCTGGATTTATTCAATCAAATTAGCATATAAAGTGTGAACAGCCAGACTCAGCCTTTATTGAAAATCTAGCCTGAGGCACTCCGGTCTTTACGACCAGCACATTCAGCAATGCCGTATCGACCTTCTTAGAGTACACTTTGACAGCCAGAGAATTATGTTCAAATAATTGCATTCATGCCTATCGTGGAGTGGTTAAAATGATCTGTAGATCAAATTTCTTATTTATTTGCCATTTGTAATAATTTTGGCAGTGGTAGGTTTCTGTGTCTTCCTGTTGCGATGTTTACTATGTTAAGCAGACTTTTTTATTATACTAATAGCTGCTTTATAATGTACTGTAAAACAGAATACAGAAGTTGCATCTTTTTCCCCCAAAGAACTTTGCAAGATATCAAATGAAGCGGATAGACAGATAACAAATACAGTAGTTCAAGAAAGAATGGAGAAAGCAGTGGGAAGATTGGTTGCTATACAAGCATGGGCACTTGCTGTTTTTAGTGTATACCCCTGGTACAGTCTAATGGAAAGCTTTCAAGATATTTTCAGGAAATGTCTGCTTTCATCTTACTTATCTGAGCTGGCTGGTTCCAGTGAACTGTGGTCAGCTTCATTTACAAAGCCTGTGCAAGAGGTTCCCCCACTAAAAGCTTTGAAGCATTTCAAAATGTTCTGGGATTAGTTTATAAGCATTCGGCTGCAGTATTTAAACAAACTCAAAATGACCATGATCACTAAACAAAAGCCATCATTATATGTGTGCAGCCACTTTAGATAAATGTGTCATGTGGAGATGTACTCTAGAGGTTTACTCTCTTGTAGATAACAGTTCAGGAACTGGAGAATCTTGGGTTCAAGTAGACGTTTTTACTTCTTTGCACACGAGAGCACATCTATTGCTCAACACTGACATTTCTAAATTAGTTTAAGAGGAATTCAGATGTCTGCAGTATCACTACTGTGTTCTTGTCTGAAAATGTCTGAATGCTTGAAATGTACAAATCTAATGTATAAATACATATTGGGTATGAATCAGACTTGCAGAGTGACTCTTTTTCCTACAGAAACCACATACAAGTCAGCTGGATGGTTGTTTATTTAGCAAGTCTGATGACAGAAGATTGGTTCCAGGTTTCAGCTGAGAAAAATCATTTATCATTAACCTAGAAATATAATTATTTCCCATTTTGAAACAGAGTTTGCAGGACCAAAAATCCAAAAAGTCTTTATTTTATAAAAGTGTTTGAATGTGGTCATAGTATTGTCTCTACTCTTGGTCTCTGTATCTATAGAGATATCTGTAGAGTTATATTATTGTGTGAAATAGAGAAAAGGTAAGTTTGTCTTAACACGTTAGAAAATTAAAAAGTATATTCTTCCCTTTTTCTCTCTTAATAATTTTAGGTTGTCATTTGGTGAGTGTGAACTCAAATAGGTTTTCTGTTAAGCAGTTCTTACTTATCAGCACTTTCTGAGCAAACTCAAATCTGTTTGTTTGGCATATTGTGGAGGAGATCAGTATTACTTTACTTCCTCCTAGCATGTTCCAGTATTACTTAGGAAACATATACAGAACAGTATTTTGAGGGATTTGCAGTGTTGTTAATCGGGACATTAATCAGTGCCAACTTTAAAATATCTTCATCATTCATAAGGGAGAAAATAGAAGAAGAAACCTTAGCAGCTTCAAAGAAGGTGTTTTTCCTTATACAAAAAACCCACGCTGTGTTGCTGTAGTGCTGTTACGCAGGAAAGTGACACTGTGGATTTCATTGCAGCACACACAGCTGCAGTCTCTTTCCATTCTAGTATCTCTCATGGATGAGAAATCGCCTTCTGAATGGGAGATTTGGATGTGCTGTGTAACTTTCATGCATGCCCAGCACAAACTCTCTGAGGTGAGTCCAGGATAATTAGTTCCCCTTTACAGTTCTGGTCCTTGACCTCATCAGCAGGAGTGGAGCCTTAGCACACGCTGTCTCCTGGACTTCTGTTGCATGGAGTTAGGGGGATTGGCTCAGAAAGCTGTCTTCTCTGCACCTGCCAGTTTTGCTGCCCGGCGCAAGGGAAGAGCAGGGTCATGGCTTTCTCCCAAATGTCTTGGAAATCCCTCCAAGAGAAAGAAATCTTCATGTTCCCAGCAGCTGTATGTGTGGGCATTCAGACTGAAGTCATGCCCAACTGTGCAAAGCTGGTGTGCAAAGTCCATCACCAGTATTAAATTGTCCTTCATGGTGGTGTTCTTCTGACTAATCTTTTTGTTAGAATCTAGAAATACTTTTATGTTGAACATAATTTTGGATCTTCTGCTTTAGTCACCCTGGGAACTTTATATTCCAAATGTACTTGTGAATTAAGAATATGGTAGTAGGGAAAGTACTTTCCTCCGCCTTTTGTGTGAGTAAACAAGAGATTTTTGTTGCAACTTCTGTTTCAACCCTCTGAAAGATAGCATGCTAGATTTCAGAAGACTGCTTTATCATGTTGACTCTTTGGGGAGCGAACTCAGTCAGTGAAGTTGATGTCCTATTGAACTCTACACCACAACTATGTGCTGATCAAGCACATGGAAAAATTGCCCAGCCCTATTACAGAGAGAACCATTTAAAATTTATGTTTCTTGAGAAGGTATATATTTAGAAGATTTCTTTTGTAATGTCATGTTTTTCCTCATTCCATAATTGCTGCATACAGCTTTGCTTATTGGAAGTCATGTCACAGCACAGAGTAAATTGTACAGTTACATGGTAATATAGACAGTTCTGAACTAATGCTGCAAGTAAGACATAAGTAATCCACACTGTTAACAGCTGCCCTAAACTTAGTTTTAAACTAAATGTATTTTAACTTCATCCACTGAGCAAACTGAACTGTTAATTTTGCAACTGAATCCTGAAGCTGTAGACCTATGAAAATATACTTGCTTCCTTATTAATAATTAATCTTAATACATTCAATGCAAATATTTTTTTATCATGAAACATTACCCATCTGTTAAAAGAAAAACATGACTTTGACACTCACTTGCATCTTTTATTTTCAGAGTTTTATCTTAGTAAACTTTCTAAAGAACAGCCTACATTAATAGGGACATGACACATAGGCAGTGTTTTTGACTTACAGGAAACTTCATCGTCAGATGAAAATCAGTGTTGATTTGGCTTGCTGTTTCTGAACCAAAAAAAATGTAGAGGTACACATCACTGGAAAGGTTACTACGGCTTCCTAGCACGTGATCCCCAGGCATTTTGTACCAGCAGAGTTTTTAGCATGGGTTTTGGATTAATTGGTTTGGTTCTGTGCAGTCATAATGGTACCTCTACTAGGCTAAGTGGTGTGTCATTGTCTTCTCTGGCACTTAAATAAATTGGCACTTAAATAAATTGTGCCCAAAGTAGAAATATTGTATTCCTTAACTCTTCTGGAACCACTATAACAAAAAAACGTTGATTGTAGAAAATCCCTGAAAGAGCATTATCTTTTGAAGATCTAATCATTCCTCTCCTTAGAGTGCTTGATGCAGATTATGGAATATAAAGCCTTGTAATGCTAGACAGTAAGACATGCTGTCTAGAAAGACAATACTTCATTCTGGTGGTCCTAGTTTGCTTTGTCATATTGCAGTTGAAAGTGTCAGACCTGACATGGCAGACAATATTTTTGCTATGAAGTGTATAATGGTTTTTAAGGAGGAAGAATCCTGAAAGTGATTAAAAACTATGAAGATCTTAAAAATCTTGCTTTATGAATGAATTATGTCATAGAAAACAAAATTAATTGAATAACTGAGCTAAGTTATAGTTTGCTTGGATCAGAACAGTTTAAGTGGTCCACAGACCTACTTAAAGACCCATGCATCAAAGATCTATGTCAGTTAGGGGGAAATAGAGACATGCATTTTATTAGCTTTCATATTGATAATGTTATGTTGGAGAATGTTGGTGTTCCTGTAATATTCTACAGTGACCAGGGATAAACTAAAAATGACTCATAGGCATGAAAAATATGGAGGGGAGAGGAGAAGATTACAACTAATTAATTCAGAAAGGAGGCAAATTATTTTTTATGTAATGATTGATAGTAGGCAGTACACTGATGAACGGGAGACTTGTTTTCATTTCCTAATACTGTATGAATCCAGTGCAGAGGAAGTTTGTACTTCTTGTTAGCTTGTTACTTCTTGAGATACAAAAACATTTTGACACCCACTGGTCTCATCATGTCTGGCAATTAAGTTCTGATCCTGATGTGGGATGTTAACAGTGAAGGCAAAAAATGTACAGTATTTTCTGAAATGTGTTCCTTTCATATTTATGAAAACAGAAAATACAGCCTCTTTGGGGAAGGAAGGAAGGAAATACATGTCACTGACAAGCAGATGATGTATAAAGTGTATCGTTAGGTGATGGGGTATGATGAAGCTCTTGGAATTTACAGACAATCGAAGCTAGCAGATAGAGCATCAGGGTGCAGGTGGCTCTTTTGATATGAAGCATATAATTAAAATAAATACTTGGGCTAAGATGGCAACCAACAGTTAACCAGAATGTTGTATATATAAACATAAAATAACTATATATTCATAAAATTTTGCATGGCATAATACAAAGAAACTGGAACACTTGTGTCCGTAACAGCACATGTTCTTCTCTTCCCATTCCTCCCAAAAGCAAAAGTGTGCTTTAATTGGCTGGTAGCAAACATAGCTAACCAGTATATGGGAGCTTAGTCCAGAAACTGCAAAGTGTGTATGTATAATTACGTACTACTAGGTGCAAAACCAGCACTGATGGAAAAACTGTACAGATGCTCAGTTGTTACTGGGATCTCAGTATGTTTCATTTCATTCTGAGGTATACCATGCTTATAACCTATGTTCCACAGAAATGCATCTCTCTTTCGCCCTCTCTGTCCATCTCTATCCATCTGAACGTTTTAGGAAGACACTGCATAGATCTAGACTTATTCATCATAAAACTCAGTATTTCTGAGATGAGGTATTCAATTTTTTAAAAGCATAAAGAATAGTTGAGATTCATGTGGCTCTTCATATTTGTTTCAAACCTCATCACATATTGCTGCTTTTTTTAGGTCAGTATACTTTCACAAATCAGTGTTAATAGTGTTCTTCTGTTACGGTAAAGTTGAGATTAAGAGTAGAAAAGTGATTTACTGGAGATCATCAAGTCAGTAATAGACCTGGAAATAAACAGGAAAAGGGTTTGGGGTTGGGTTTTGGTTTTTTGTTGGTTTTTTTTAAACCTACTGTGAGCTGGCATGACTGGGAAAAGGTGTTTTGGGGGATTTTTAAGAACTTTATTTTGAGGGGTCCAAAACTGCACTGGCATTTGTTTTCAAAACTGGGAAAGGCAAGTAGAAAACTGCTGAGGTCCTTATGTTTAACTTCTGAAGAAAAAAAATTCGGACACAGTTGAAGCCAGTCTATTCCTAGCAGGTCTCTTTACTCAGCTGCATTATTCGAGGTGTTTGATCCGTATATTGGACTGAAAAGCCAATCAAGTTACAATGTTAGAAAGTTGTGAAACTAAACTATGATCAATTTTATGATCATTGTTTCCATAGTAACTGAGTACAGTTGAGTACATTTTATAAAGTCAAGTATTGACAAATTATTTACCTAAGCATATTACATTGTAGTTGTTTTAACTGTAAGACAGTATATTTTATTTAATCTTTACTGAATTTTTTTTTGCATGTCACTGAGATAATGAATTGACAGGAATAGATTACCAGTATGTGGCAACAAAAAAATCCATCAGTTGCAAAAAATGGATTAAACAATGTTTAATTCATAAAATGTACCAGGTTTGCATATAAAAGCATCTTTTAGATACTAAGTTGTCCCACTGTATGTGCACAATAATTTATACAACAATGTATATTTTACAAAGTACTTAAAAGGTTCAGGCTCTCAAAAGCTTACATCTTAGCATTTTTTAATCTTACAGAGACTTATACCTGTGCTTAATTTCATTTAGCTAAGTAACCCAAAGACTTCAATGGCATAGATTCCAGTATTTGAGAGTGTCACAAGAAAACTTTGTGGAACATAAAAAGTAAGGAATAGAAGACTGAGAAGGATGAAAGGATCAATTTTAAAATAAATTTTTAATTTATTAAATTTAAAATTTTGACTAAGTTGAAAAAGAGGGGAAAATGGGAACAAATGGTAGGACTGAGAAGTACCTTTGATCTGTCAGCTGGTTAGCAGGAAGCAGACTTCAAATAAATGGAGCTTTTTAAACAAGGCCGGTCCTTGAAATGTGTACCTAAGAAACTTCGATTTGTTAGAGAGAAACAGCTGATAGTGATTTCTTCTGGGTTTATATTGTAAACTTTTTTTTGCCTTGGCTTTATGCAGATAAGTAAGCTAAATTGAAACATTTTGGAACAAATCCCTGTATGAATATAAGTGCTTTAAATGGCGCACAGTATTACAGAAGTTCTGATGCTTCATGTCTGTGAACTAATGTTGTATTAATAACTTGGAATATGGTGATGTAAAGGTGAGTACCATACTCCATTTGGTTTTTAAAAAATCATCCTGCAGTCATATCTATTAATACAAAATGGTGAAATACAATCTCTGATCCAGCTAAACTTTGTATGAAGAGTACTCTGGATAAGAAACCATAGATGTTGTTGAGCTGGTTTTGCTGCTTCTTTTGGTGATCTTGTCTGGCTAGAGGTTTTTCTAATCTCCTATTAAAGAAATCTGGAAACTGTTTTGCATATGATTGCTGAAGTAATTGTTTTTTGCCAGACCTATATGGTATTTGTGTTGATGACAGTCTTGGTAGTCATTTTAAAATAAGTAAGTGTTTGAAAATAGGGTTCCTAAATATCACTATAACAGGAGGCAAATAGAACCATTATGTACTATTACTATAGCTTTAAAGGAGTCATGGGTCCCTGAATTTTTGTCACTGGCATTGTAACATCAAAGTATTTCCAGAGTGTTGGCCGTCTTGTCTCATTAGACAGGCTAAGCCTGGGTTAAAAACAGTGATCCCCGAGTACTTAATGAAGCCAACTGCTTAGTGGTACAGGATCAGCATAATGCTAGCAAATGCTTGCAGAGAGTGTTGATGTCATTTTGCACCTGCTCAATGTTCTGAGACGTGTAGTTCCTTTCCTGGACAATTGCTGAGGGAACTGACTTTGTTTTATGTGTGCATATACAAGGTCAGGAAACTTGCTCAGAAGGAACATTATAGGAGTGATACTGTGTGAGAAGAAACAGTGTTGATGTTTGCATTGCAAAGGTTAAGATAATTGTACAAAGCAATAGACTTGTAAATTTTCTCTCTGCTGAATAGAAATTGTTGCTATCATGCTTATATGCTACTGGTCGCTCACAGGGAGCTGAAAAATGGGAATAGTGAGAAATGCCGTTTTCTAGTTACTTGCTGAGAAGATTTGTATTATATATGTTGTGGTAAAATAGTATGTTACATGAACTGAGAGTTTCAGATGCTTATCTAATTTTTGAGGCATTTTTAATTTAATTTTTTTCAGTTATTCGTATATACAGTGTACATTCTAAGGTATGTTGTCTTCAAGTATATAATGTTCAGAACTGACACAAATAGCAATAAATGGCTATACTAAATTGTTACACCATTTGATGAAATGTCTCACCATAGTTTCTTTGAACACATTATGTATTTTCAGACTTATTTTGGGTGGTCCTTTGCATTAGACTTTTACTTTGCCTGTAAAATTAATTACTGACCTAATGATGCAAATGGAATGTTTTTATATATACGAAAGTGTTTTACTTGTCCTTCATCAAAAGTCAAAGGTCATCTATCTTACCAGAAGTTAATATTTTGAGGACAGTCTGCATTTACTTGAGTTTTTTTCCTTTTCTGTATCTTGTTGTATCAGTGCAACATTATTATAAAACCTTTTCGTTGCAGGACCTTTGAAGTTATACAGCTGGCTGTTAGAAGTAACAGCTGGCAGCTGATGGAGCGATCCTTTACTTTCAGGGGAGAGGAAGAAAGTGGCATAAACAACACATCCTGCTGTTCATGCAAATAGTTTTTCGTTAGGTTTAAAAAAATACAAAGATCCAGAACATTTGCATTTTATTAAATCCATTTTAAATAAACAGTTTCTGTACCTGATAAGGTAGCTATAAGCCTGTTGCCTCAACGTGTCTCCCCTGCATAGTACAGTTAAAACACAGGGGTGCTTTTCAAAAAAATTCCTTATGCAGCTTGACAGAAAAACAAAACGTGAACTCTCATATGGTACGTTAGAGTAGAACCAGTAAAGTATTTTGCAAATGCTCACGTGGCCTCCAAAGCCCATGCGAGGAGAGCATGGTATGACACGAGGGAACTCTGCTGCACAGCCTGCTCCTAAAGGCCTGACCCAACTCCCTGACCACTGCCCTTGAAAGCAGTGGTGTTCGGGCTGGTACAGCTTTAGGTGCGCCTCAGATTGTTTTCTGAATTGCCAGTTCCCTATTTGGATACAAATAACTGATTGGGGGGGTGGGGGGAAGGAAGGAGTAAGCAAATCCGTTGTCTCTTTTTCAGTTGTTAGTAAGCACTTTTATCAAATGGTTAGATAAACTCTTGTTACTGTAGGAATGCTTTCCTTTTACTGTTAGTTGTATCCATCTGGCTGCACCACAAGTGAAATTTTGGCCCCATTAAAAGGGAATGGAAGGTGACTTATGTCTGGACACCAACTATATGAAGAGTGTGTGTGGAAGGTGAACTTAAAGGGAGAAAAATACGTATTTTGTTTAAGTATATACATAAACATGTATCAAAGAGAACATTTCTCTTGAACAGACTTGTAGAAGCTGCATAGGAACAAATGAAGGTAAGTGGAAACAACTAACAGAGTTAACTTTTGAATGAACCTTAAGTTTTGCTGTATACTTGGATTATGTAGGAATTTCAGTCATTGATTTTGAATCAGTGTTTGTAGCATTGATTTAAATGTAGTGGACAAAAATTTTAAATTATGAATAATTTAGTTTCTGTTGCCATCAGAGGATTAAAGTGTCTGTGCTGGATTCTGTGGACAAGTCAGTACACAATAATGAAAGGAAGTTAAATAAATAAAACATAAGTTGCACTTTAGCTACAAAATTCTTGTCTTTATGATGAGAACAGGATCTTCAGGCTGTATTTAAAACTAGACCAGAAGTAGCTTTTTTCCCTCAGTAAGAAAATTGCCTGTTTATTTCTGTCAGTTGTTACAATTCAACACTGTGGGCTTTAGAGTGTTTTATCTTTCATTAAGAAAGCAGAATATAGGAATAAATTCGGGGAGATTAAAGAAAACTGCCGCTGAATACCTACTTCCCTCTCTGACCAATAGGGTATGCTAACAAAGGGCCCCAAATTAGAGGTTGCTTTAATTTCAGTTGCAAATTACACTGATCATTATTACTTTTTTTTCAGCACTAGTATTGTTTAATTTAAAAGAAGAGTTAAATCCAGAGATATAGTTAAATACTTCTGCATCTTCTTTTTAAGTTAGATGCTTCCAGTTCAAGATCGTCTGTCAAATATTAATGTGTTCTAATGGTAAATGCTCACTCTAGAGACAGTCTTTTGCTTTTAAGGTTCTTTTTAAAATGTTGAGCTTTTTAAATTGTGCTCAAACTGAAGTTATAAGAAACAAGTGGGTTTTTTAACCAAAACTGTGAGCATAACAGCTAAATTAGCTAAGTTGAGGCTGTGATGTTTTCTAATTTCTGACTGTATGTTAAAACAGTATGATTGTGTAACCACTTAATTATACCAAAGGTTATAATTTTTTTAAGCTCCCTGGTGTTGCATCTTTCTTTAACTTAGAACTACACTCACGTTGTGCTTCAAATTAGCTTTCTGTCTGATACTGACTTTTGCCTGATGGATGCATTATGCTTTAAGGTCTGTGGAAATCTCTGCTGTGATTTAAGATACTTTACTAACAAAATTGCTGTCCTTAGACAAGTGTACTGTATCCAGTGATATACTGGTAAGTGAGGGGACTCTACCTCAAATAAGCAAGCAGTCAATATATTGTGAAGAACATTCAGAATTACAGTGATGCTTTGACTTACTCTGTCAAAATGTAGGAGTTCATGAAATAGATAAATGCAGCAAGAGTTTCAGTTCACCCCATCAACTGAGGCACTGTTATTAAGTGATTGATACATTGGCAACACTCCAGTAGTGCATTGCAGCCCATAGACCATCTGCCTGTACGTACATCTATTTCAATGAGTTTTATTGCTGATCTGTAACATTTGTTGTATTGACTCAGTCTAGCCATTTGTCTTAAACAAAACAATTACTTTTGTTTAATCAGTTGTGTTGGAGACTTCCTTCATAGGAACATAATTAAAATGGAATCTAAGACTGTATTCTATAAAACTGCTATATTAAAAGAATGGCATTTCTGATTAATAACATTTTATTGCATTGCTCAGCCTATCAAATCTGTAACATAAGAGTAGTGCAAATATATTTGAAGTATTAAAAAAAAAAAAAAAAAAAAAAAACCAAAACAAAACAAAAAAACATAAAACCAAAACACCCCAGTCCTTGTGCGTTGACACAAGTAGAACACATTATAATGGCCTGGTTGTCCCCATTCATTCATTCAACATGGCTTTGTGTATTTCTAGAGGATTTTTAACACTAAATGAGTTGAACTATTACTGAGAATGACCTGCAGTATCATACTGATACTTAGTTTTTATAAATCTGTTCAAAAGTTTATTTAAATCTGTGGATGAGGTTTTGTGCTCGCTCTTCTACTTGAAATGCAAGGAGTAGGAAGTTTACTGCAGATAGCTGCTGAAGGAGTCTTGGGCTATTGATGAATTCAAAAAGTACCTTGTATTACTGAAACAACTTTAGGGGCTCCTGTCTAAGTAATGGCATCCTCTTTGGTACTGCCTTATAGCCTGCCTTTGGTCCAAGAGGTGGTACAATATGCTCAGCTTAGCTGTCCAGTGCAGAAGGGCTTGCTCTGGGCTCCCCAGTGGAGCGCCTTTCCACAGCGTCTTCTACAGGGTCTGTGTGAAAAACAGTCCCTATCCTACCACTTGTCAGCTGACATTGCTGCATACGGCTTGTTTTGATCCATGCAGTACCATTCCAATCCTTTATACCTTGTAGAAGCAATCAATCAGAGATGATTTCCCTCATGATTTCACCTCAAAATGGTAGCAACAGAGCTGGGAAGAAGAGTATGTTAATACTCTTCAGAAATCTCAAAAACACTTGATATTTAGGTATACTGTCCCAAATGTTTACAAAAAAATATGTGGAGGGTGGTGAAAGCTGAAAGTCTTGTGGTTTTATGGCCTTGTAACTTAATTCTTCGAAGTACACAAAGATGGGCTGTCTTGCATTCATGACTTCGATTTTCCAAATCTGGAATTGACTCGTAATAGTCCTGCAAGTGTGAGTTTTGAATGGAAATTTGACAGACTTCCAAATTAATTTCCATTTTCTGTGACCCACACAATGGTGGTATTCCCTGCTTTTGAATTAAAGACTTAGACATCGATAAGCTGTTCTGCTTTCAGAGCCATTTGATTACACACACAAAAAGAGCACTGGATCACTAACCAGTCCTTGCCAAATCCCAGCAACACACTTCAATGGAGAGTTTCCATTAAAATATTTTTCATTTGTGTCTGAATATGGCAATACCCTGGAAGACTTTTAGTATAAAGGATTTTTTTTTTTTTCTATTCAGATAGGGTTCTATTTAATGCTTTATTGTAGTAGTTGACAGATAATGATTGTTGGCACTCCACAGAGTGTCTCCTGCATGGTTATGTTTCCTCATGTTTTTTAGCATTGTTTCTCCTTAAATCAGTCCTTGTTAACAATGTGACATGACTTTATGTCATAGCAATGGAGCAAATATACTTAAGCATAGTGCTAACAGCACACTGCTGGAATGGCTGATTGATCTCTTGGAACCTTTAATAGCTATGTTATAATCACCCGAACTGATGTTAGAGGCTTGTAAGCATTTTTATTCTTTGTTAAGTGTACATAGTGCATGTTACCAGACCTTCAGCTAAACTGCTTGTGGGATGAGAGGACTAAATTGATCATAGTCCAATTTGTGACTGTCCAAAGACAGCAAAAAATGCATTGGACTTACTTGCAGGTAGGGACCCTTAGCAAGAGTCCGTTGATGGCACCTTGTTCAGAGGCTTGTTGGCACCCTCCCTATAGCACACATATGTGGTAGTCTGTCTGTGTTTTTGGTGGGGAAAGAAAAATAAAAAGTACTGCCTATAGATGCTGCCAGCTCTTGCTTCACTTCCATGTATTGAAATGAGTGATCAAGAAACTTTTGTGATCATTAGTGCAACTCTGTCATTCTGATAGAAGAATAGGTATCAGTCATCCTGGTTATGATGCTCTTAAAAAAAAATTCAGTCTTAAGAGCCTAAAACAAAAGGTAGAAAGAAACTGAGAGAATTAAAAAGAAAAAAATCTTATGTTGTGATGATTATGTTAAGAGTCTTATTCACAGTGCTCAAATGCCTATATCTGGCAAAAATGTTTATATTCTATTTTCCAAAGCTTTCTATGGAAGGACAGGTGGTGCTTGCCTGTTCCATCATTCTGCTTTGTAATTCTGTTCTTGTTCAAGTTTCAAGCATGCCGAACAAGGTAATAATTGTGTTCATATCCATGGCTTCTGCCACGATCAGTGACTTTTATTTTGTTAAGCTTCTGCCATTAGAAAAAGTTAGGAAGAGTGGCAATACTTACCTTTTTCTAGGAGGAGCTTATTATTACTCTTTTGAGTATAAGCACACTGCTTTTCTTCATGAGTATACAAGTGCTTTGCATGATATTGGGTAAATTTATGTGCACTCAAATTCTCAACATTTTTCATGTAATTTTAAGTGACTAAGTTTGGGGAATGGAAGGGAACCCAACTCTTAGGTGGTTGTGTTCCTACCCCTGTTTTCAGGCGTCTATTTCAAAGAGTTGTAGCTGGCTGACATCACAGTGGTGGCTTTGAAAATTTAACTTTTTTCAACGGGGATCACAGAATTAATCTTAAACAAAAAGTCCAGAAAGGTTTTCCTGAAGTCCAGTATCTGAGGGGAGGATGGTACTGTACAATTAGGGGTTTTTTTAGAAAGGATATTCACACCTTTGGATAGGAAGTGCCAATTAGTGCTTTTAACTACATAAAAATATTACTCCACCATCATTTTTTCTGAATGTATTCAGCTGTCTTGTTCTTAGATCTATGCATACCGTAACCAAGTTGTGCACACTACCATACCAATTAATGAAATTTACTCCACATAATGTGACTGACTTCTAAAAATATTTTAATTTAGGTTAAACTCCTAAATATACTTGTCAAATGTTTTTGTAAGGCAACTATTTCATAGAAAGATTGGGTTTTGAGTTGAAGGACTGAAACTATGTAAACATTTTGCAATAGCCAGATGTCATTTAATAGCTTGGTCTTCACCTGAATTTCACTTTTTTTTTTTTTTCCTTGAACGTGTAACACATGTGGAATAGCCAGCAAATATGAATTTTATCAATCAGATATAGCTTGACATTTTTAACACTTTGTAAAGTTTAAAAAAAGACATGTTTACCATATGGTGTAAGTGGGTGTGCAGGAAACGGCACTGTTTCATGAAGTCTGATACTTGCTGTACTACTTTTCCATGAACTGAGCATGAACGTTTCCTTTTAACGGGTGTGCTGAAGGCAGCCCTTTGAAGCACGGGTGTTTAACTTTGGACAGTAACATTTATGTTTGTGTGCTTCTGTAGGTGATTGTTTTAAAATCACGTAATCCTTTCACTTTTCTTATTTTTATTTGACTTTATTCACAAAAGTTTGTTCCATACTAATGCTGCAACATGTGAAAGAAGTAACAGAAAAGCAGAATTTATATTTTTCTTTTCATTGTTGCAGTAGCCAGTTGCTATGATTGTGGTCCCAAGTATCCTATTTCCTATTTATATTCTATGCCTTTTGAAGATGCTGCAGAGTGTCAAGGCAATTCCATGATCCTTGAACTGAAATCCTGTGTATCATTAAATTGAATTAGTCACAATAGTTTCTTCAGAGATAGGGTCATTGCAGCTTTCAGTGACTTGAAGATACTGATTCTGAATACTGTTCTGGCTTATTTGCATACCATTGTGGTTTAATTCAGTTAGCATTTCATGCAAGGATGAGAGCACAGCCCTTAAAGCTCTGTTGTCCAGTACCTCAAATATACATTGGGCCAGTGTTACTTAGAGCATGGAACTTACCACTCGGTGCAGACTAGCAACTTGCGCTTGCTCCTTTTGCAGACAAAAGCTGCTGCTTCTGTTCCAACAGCACTTAAAAGTAGAAAAGTACTCAATGATAACTGCTTTTCAAACGACAAGTTAAAGCATCATTTAAATGCTGAAAGGACACAGTTTTCCAAGATTAAAGTGTTTGTACATATATTTGTAAATATTTCACATCTGGACACAGATTTTAACTAATTGCTAGAAACTTACACATGCCTCTCTGAAATTACTTTTTGATTTAGTCTTCTGCTTATCGGATAATTAGTAGCTTAACCAGTTTTTAAACAAAATTCAGATAAGGAAAAAAATTGATCCCCAGCTAAAACGTGCCTGGCAGTTTCTCTGACAATAGCAATACCTTTTTCTTTCTTAGTGTGGGCTATAATAGCTACTCTTTAAACAGAGTGTCTTAAGTAGGGTCTGATAGTTAGGACATGTTTGTAATTCATGAAACTATGTAATATCACAGACTGCAATTCCAAAAAAAAAAAAATTTAAAAAACCAGATTGCTTGAAATGTGAGCTTTATGGCATAAAGATTTTAGATTTAGAATATTACTTAAAACTGCACAAGTCTTCTGCTCTTTTTGAAAAATAATGTTCTTATTAATGTTCTCTTAAGCCCAAGGCAGGAGGAAGAAAATTCAAAAAAACGTATGTAAACCTACAACATTGCCGAGAGGGTGTTTCAAGTGTTACAGCCGCCTGGCACCAGCACTCAGGAAGTCATGACTGCTTATGCCACCAGTCTTTTTTCATATATAACCTACTTAATCCTGAGAAAGGCGAATTGAGGACTGGTAATAATGCATCTCCAGGTCTTTCTCCCACTATCCTTGTCTCCAGACTAACACTCTGAAATGGTTACTCTGATCCTCTATCAGCACTTCCTCTGCTCCCCTGCTGATAAAAGCGTCATAATGCAAAAATCAACCTCCAGATTGTCAACCCTGGGCAGAAGCACTCAGTTTTCCCAGTTTAAATAGTAACTGCTATACTTCTCACCGGGAAAGAAACAACTCAGTCCTGTCTGTCATGAAGTACATTACAAAACCTAGCGGCCTCAGTCCAAAAATCACAAATCCAACTGTGAAGCCTTCTCTTTTGTGGGAGGGTTTATATAGCAGAGTTTGTGCATAAGTCTGTTTCTTTCCACACTATGTCCTTACTTGGAGCATCTTTTAAAGTCCTTCTCACCAAGCGTCAGTGTTTCATAGCTGAAATATTAGCTAAATGTACACGCTGAAATGGAATCCCAAAAGAAATGGAAAATAATTTAACTCATTAGAAGTCTATTAATCAAACTTTTTTGTAAATTTATTTTTGTATTAAGGGACTCTATTTACTATGTCTTGTAAGATCCTTTGTTTGTGTTCTATCACTATTTTTGCTTAATTTAAAATATTCTTTTATATGCAGCTATAAGTGGAGACGGTCTTAATACCAATGACTGCAGGGTGATTGATCTCACTTGTAACTCACGTAAAGGCTTTCTGAGCTGGGAAGTTTTTGGGAAGCTGTAGACCACCTTGAGTTTCTTATTAAAAGTACATCATTTCACAAACATAGTCTAAAATAACTCTTTTGTATAAGGTGTCAATGGCACTATTTATCTAAATACAGTATTCAAGATGAAGTAACTGTTGTTGCGATTTGAGTTCTTGTTAAGCGATCTTGTCAGTAATGTTTGGTGTTGAAGTTACTTAACATTCAGCTTAAGTTTTAATACTTGATTTTGTTCATTAAAGATTTTTTTTTAATATATTTATGCTTAGGAAGTAGATTCAGCTATTACTACCTTTGCAATATTTTGCAATAGAATTATGAGAAAAAGAAAGGACTTTAGGATAAAAATAGATTCAGATAAAATTAAAGCACAAATGAAAACGGACAGCTCAACTTTTCACCTCATGTCCATACAGATACTATATATGTAGACGATCTGCATGGTGATAGCTCCTTCCAAACTGGGGAATGCATTTTAGCAGCAGCACTATGCATGTTTGGGTTTGGATCCTTTGAAGATTATGCCTTCCGTTGCTGTTCTTGTTGATTCTGGAACTAAATGCAATATACAGTAATGCATGCCTTGCAGTTTCCATTATTTCAGCTGATGAATAACATTCTCTTTCACGATGTGCACTAATGCCCTATTTATTTCCATTGTCTGTTCTCATGTATATACTTTATTCTCCTAGTTGGCAACTACTTTCAGCTTTCCATTCATTGTTATTTTTAAAATCAGTGGAAACTGGATGAACTCCATCTACTCAGCAGTTCAGAAAATCAGACCCAAATGGAAGATTTTCTGTAAAATGTTGGTGCTAAATAGCAAATTTTGAAAAGTCCAGTATTGTTTGAATTTTAAAGCTAAACTTCATAAGCTGAATTCAGAAATACAGTTTCTTCCCCCTCACTCCCCCTTTGATTCCCTTATTTTTCTGAAGCACTCTTAAGACTGCAGCCACTTTGAGACTTTAGGCACTTAATTTTGTTACCAAAACAGAAAATAGTTTCACTATAGCAAATCTTTGCTATAGTATCAGCTTTAAAACTGAAGATTAGTATCCCGTATAAAAACTTCTCAAGATTAAATGAGCTTTGTTCTAGTTTTGTCTGGCTTTCTTAAAGCCTATTTTTTAAACAGTTCAGTGTGCAAGAAGTATAATTTAAACTGCTTTAAGGTATAGACTGTCAAAACTAAGAAATCAAATTGCTCTGATTATTCCAATTGCCCCTCAGTTTGAGAATTTAATTGATGTCTTGTACCTGTGTGCATCAAGTAAAATTAATAATAATCCAGAATGCCTCTATGAGAGGCTTCTATGTGTTTGGAGAAATCTCAGATTAAAGCAAAATACATTTGCTGGTTTGACATACTTTGTGTTTTATGGCATGCAGAACAGGGGGAGAATTGTCCAAGTGACCAACCCTCTTGAATGTCTTTATGAAGTTTGACAGTGTACGACTTACCAATTAAGTACAACTTCTGTCAAGGAACCTTGTTAATAATTTGTAGTTAAAATATTCTTCTTGGTTACTTTAAGATAGAATTTTATAGCTCTTGTATAGTTCTTTGTACGAGTAAAATATAAAACTTTTACAGTGTGAATATTTAAAAGCTTTTTGGTAAAGAAGAAAATAATGACGGATATCTTTCCTTTCTTATGTGTAATTATGTAACATTTTACACTTTGAATTTTGTTTGTCTACATTATATAACATTATACAACTGATTAGAGGCATACAAACTACTAGCTCTTTTTTTTTTCTAATTGGATTTTTTTTTTAGTTTCACTACATCTTAATAGAAATTCATATTTTGGTACAGGTCATACTGTATATAATACATACAATCTTATGTACTGTAATGAATCAAGTGTGGCATTATAAACTGCCTTTCTTCAATACAGTTGTTCGAATTCACAAGCTTTGCTTTTTTTACATCTGACACTGAAAAGTCACTTTTCTGTATCAAGTATGTTTTGGGGTTTTTTTGCCAGATTGTCACAGGTTACTCCACTTTTCAAGAATACTCAGACGAGCCCAATGCACACACAGTTCCTGACTACGTTGCTGGAAGAACTGCATTTCAAAAATGAAGATCTGGAAAGTTTAACAAGAATATTTAGAAAGGACTGCCTACTTTGAATGGTCAGTCAATTTTAAGCTATCTTGCATGTCATAAAACTAAGCCAGTTAACAACGGTTTTAATTTTCAGCATTTTGTAATTGTGCACAGTAACTGCAGATCATATCAGCCAGAGTAGAAAATGTGTAAAGTACATTTTAAAGTAAAGAAATATATATGGTATGGAAATGAGTGTCATCATTTTGTCACTTACAGTAAATGCCAGCTGCTTACTTATCACTTTAATCTTTTGCGAATATATAGCTGGTTTATATACAGTTGGTTTACTGCAATTTTGGGAGGAATTTTTACTCAACTTCTACTACAATTTATTAAAAAAAATTTCTGTGTGGCTACAATGGCTAAGTCTCAGCGGGGTTTCTTAATTATTAAAATGAAATTGTTGTGTTCAGTCTTTGTGATATGAAATTGAGCTAAAAGCCATGTATTTTTTGCATACTACTGAGATTAGATTTTGCATTCTAGGTAGGCTGAAAAATTTAAGAGCAAGTACTTTATTTATGTTGATCGTATTCAACAGATTCGATGAATATAGCATTATAGTATTTAATTAAGTAATTAGTGTATTAACATTACTGATCTCACTCCTTTGTTCCCCACAGAATAAGGTGATCGTCTTAACATCTCCTACTACCTGAAATAGTGGCACAGAGAACAAAAGAACACCTTCAATTGTTGGAACTTTTTTTAAGATGAAAAATGAAATTTAGTATTAATTGTACTGCTTGTACTTCTGCTTTTTCATTTCCTTCCTATAAATAAGAATTTTGAAGTCTTGTGGAGAAGTTGACCATAACAGCAGTTGTTTCAAGTTATGCATGAAGACTAGTTAAAATATAGGTCATCTGAAAACTGTCTGTTTAAAAGCAGTAGAAAGGAATTTGGATTGGTTTGTTTTTTTCTTGCTTTGGAAATTTTCAGCCAAAATTTGTCTACAGGAATTAGGGAAGGGGGGGCGGGGAGCATATTAGACTGGTGTGTTAAGAACACTGCTGCTGACATTTTTCCAGTTGACCCAATGCATGGAGCAATGATCCTTAAGAATGATGGCGACAGTACACAAAGATGTCTGATCTAAAGCCTGTTTATCTTGCTACTTCTAAGAAAAGGGTTGGTTTTTGAACTTGTGTAAAAGTTATTTTTAAACAGCCTCTAACTGTTACTAATTTGGACTTTAAAATATATTTTAATAACTAAAAACTTAATTTTTTCTTTCAGTAGTCATTTGATTTAAGAGTTGTGTTGTTTAGACTGAGTGTGTTTAGGCTTGCTTCTGTCACTAACTGATCATAAAATGCAATTTAAAACTAATCCACTAGTAATTCTTAATGATTCCATAATATAGTTTATTGCATAGTTCTCACTTCATAGGCCACTGTCCTTTGACAGACTTCAGAAGAAAGTTGTAACTGACAGTGCTCAGTCTGCAGCAAATGCCAGCACTAGTTAAGGCTGAAGCAAGACTTACCAGGGCTGCCACATAGCAACTCCATTCAAAAAAACAGAGTTTATTCCTTTTGTTTTGTTTCTGTAATTAGACACCAAAAGGGAACTCTGCAGTCAGTTTATTGCTGTGTAGTTCCTTCATGATAATCAGGATAAATATGTTGATTGCCCCCAACACACAGAAGCCCATGCAGCTTTTCCCTGGAAGCTTCATTGTGCAGTAGAGTTTATTTAGGTGATGCTTCACTTTTCCTAACTTACCTTGTAATGGGAAGTTATGTTCAGTACAACTCGTAAAAGCAACAATTTAGAATGAGGAAAACCTTTAATGCAGAGTTAAAGCTATGCATTTTTCTAAGTATGCAATAGGAAAAAAATACCCATCGTGACCAGACCGTGTCTGATATCAAATTCGTAAGAATGCATGATGTAATCTGGATAGAAGGTACATTGATGTTGTACCATGATGGAAAACTTTTTACTTGATACATATGCAAAGAAGGGACAAGACCTTACTAAAAGATAAGCTTATAGAAGACTGAGTAATAGGTATGATACTCTGAGCAAAACTTAAACCTTGAATTTATATCTATCTGCTTCTGATTGTGGAAGTTAAATATATTTCTATTTTTAGCTAGTACTTCACTGTAGATTCTGAGCAAGCTATTGTTCTGTTCCATGTGCGTTTACCTTGGGGCATAAAGATTACAACTACCCCATGACAATGCTGCTATACTGCGTACACCTAGAAGGCATTACAAATGCACATCATACCAGGAACATGACTGTGTTTCATCAGGTTTGATGGCTCTCATTTGGAAAGTTTTTACATTTCCTGTCAGTTTAGTGGTGTCATTTTTTTGTTAGTTATTTTTAGGCTAGGTATTCAGCACTTACTGTGTAGGAAATGTATGTTCTTGTATAAGAGTGAATAGGTCACAGGCCCAAAGACCTCTTTATTAGGGTTCACTGTATCTGCTTTAATGTCTGCCTTAGCAACTCAAAAAAGTAAGCTTCCAGGATTTTTGCATCTCCTCGGCTGCTGTGTAGTAAGCTCACTCATTCTTTTCCTTGCCCTAAGAACGGAATAACCTTTCTCCTTCCATGACCACCTTCACCAGTCCAGAAGACAGACTTCCATAATATGCTGGAAATGCCCTGAAGGGATATTCTTCACTTACCTTTAATGATTTCATCTCCCTTAGACATGACTAAAACACGTGTAAAAAAAAAAATGCAGAAAGTATACATATACCCATTACTTTTGAGTAGGAGAAAGGCTGTAGACTCATCTCAAAAGGATCTTTCATACTATCAACCTTATCTTGTGGCACAAAGAGCACAACTCAAGCACCAAAAATTAAGTTCATCTGTGTAGTTTTCTTATGAGCATGTTTTATAACAGCTTAACTGCTTAGAAATGTTCAAATCTACACCTCATTTATGAGCTTAAAGCTAATTTCTGCCACAACTATCTGTCCTTTAACAGACTTTACTCTTTCTCAGCTCACTTTCCCCCCACCCTTCATATTTTGGTTATGTTTGCAGGCAGATTGTTTCCTTGTGGCCTTGCTGCTGTGCTTACTGTTTTTCCTTCCTATGTTAGTTGAGCAGATGAGAACAGTTGACACTCGGTTCAGTGGTGGGTTTGAGCCTTATCTCAGATATGCTAAATTTTAGTGACTTGTGAGCTGTAGGCCTGTGGGGACATTATGGATCTGGGGCTTAGGGTAGATAGGACATAAGCCTCTGCTTCTGAACAGCTCTATGAAAGGGGCATGAGCTTGGGAAAGCCATCAGCTAGTTAGAACATAAGGATCATAAAGTCACAGAAGTCTGTTGCCGTGACCATGTAAAGCATCCAAGCCTATCTGGCAGTGGACCTGTAGCAAGGCAAATACGGTATGATGTGTTTCTTAATAGCAGGGGGGAAACCAGACTTCTACTGTGATTTTTTTTTTTCTGACATATATAAAGGATATAATAAAGAATAGGAAAACACTTTAGTTTAAAGCTTAAAGCAAAGCCCACTTCATGCTGTTGCAAGCTTCTCAGCATCAAAGGAGGAATGTGTGACATACCTGAATAGTGCAGACACGGATTTCTTACTGAGTTTTCTATAGATGTAATAAATTAATCTCAGGAAGAGAGCAGTGTTGTTAATAAAACCACATATACAGACAAAGTCAAATTGTTCGAAGTCATTCAAAGCAGCCTTTGTGCTGGCTAAAGAGGATGGAGGAGAAGCTTTTGTGTCTATTTTCACACCAAAGTTCAGTTCACAGTCCTGTAAATACTGTCAGTGTAAGTACTGCACTCTGTAATACTGGATTTCCTAGTGCAGAGCCCTTCACTGCTGCTGTTCAATTCTTTGTGCCCACTGACCAAGCTTGCTGATTTTTCTTGGGTTTTGGAAGGAAGAAGGGGATTCAGAGTGGTTCACTTGATAGTCACTATTTCAGGAAAGTGGGCAAGTCATAGCATAACCTGTAAATTATCAGGTATTCAAAGAGATTACCCTGCATCTTTGTAAAGTTTGCAAATCATGTTATGCTTATATATGGTAATGCAAAATTCTGCATTAAAACAAGCAGAAGAGAGCTTGATATATTTCACTGAAGACTATTAAAACAAAAAAGTGCCTTAGTAGATCTAGAGCAGCATAACTGACAAGGCTGTGCTGCTGTCTAAACCCAAGACTGGAAAGTTACACCTACCCTGTCTTTAAAGCAGGGAGCAACTAAGAGCATGGTACATAACATGAGAGACATCTGGGGCCTCAAAGGCTGTGTCCACACAACACATAGAAGATTCACCTATATTTTGACTCCTCAGTCTCAGTGAGTAGTTTAACAGTGAGGCATCTGTTGTGGTTTTGGCGGGGGGAGGGGGAGGATAACGATCCTGCAAATCTTGGTGTAGAACCTGCATGTCCTACCCTTCTCTCCCTAGTTTGAGAGAATGTGGAGCCTACAGAATGCAAGAGGGATGAGCAGCTCAGCTGGACATTAAGTCTCAGCTGACCTTTACCTGCTGGAGGGGAAAAGGACTAACACATCAGAGGGGAAAAAAAAGGAAGAGAGAAGGGGAAAGCGGTATTCACACCTTCTAAATTTAGGCATCCAACCTTAGGTACCTGCCTGTCTCCATTTACTTCAGAGAGAACTGATGCTCTTAAATTTAGGTTTTCCAAATCACATCTTAGTGCAGTGCATGAAGTTGGTGGTGTTAATGCCTCTGCCCCTATTCCCTGGTGGCAGAAAGAAAGCAGAAAAGTCAGCTGAGAACTTTGACCATAGTAGACTGGTTCTCCCTGGAGCAATTTCTTTAGTAATAGTGTGGCACAAAACTGAATGGGGACCTGGCCCTGCAAAGTAGGAAGTTTCTAAGCAATCTGATCGTTTGTTCGGTTGTTTTGATGGCTACTACTTCACGCAGAATTTTTTCTTAACTTGTAAGAGTTAAAACCAAAAGAATTAAAGTGAGTGGCAGTCTTAAGGAAAAAAAATAATGCCACTGTGTTGAAAGTTACATCCAGGAGGTTACACTCTAGTTCTGCAATTTGCCTCTAAGCTTTCCATACTTGCTGTTTATTTCTGCACTTGCTTAGGAACACCCAGTACTGTGGGTGGGGTTTACCTTGATCTCACTGGGGTAGCAGGTAAGGCTGAACTGTCATTTCCAATGAGCATTAAATATTGAAAACACAAAATCATCCTCTCTTTGGCAAGTCTTAAGTTTCCATAAGCAGCAGATGGTATACAAGGCAGGGCTAGGCACCTATAAAGACCTCTGTTTCTCAACTGCATATCTCTACCACCTGACAGCCAGCCGTCCTCTGATTAGAGTCAGAGGAAGTGGGTGTGCCTGCCATTAGCAAAGACAAAGTAATATTGCTAGAGACTTTTCCTCTTGTGAGCTTTCTTTTTGTGACTTTTCATCTTAGAACCACTTCTCCGCACAGGCTGCAGACAGTGCTTTGGGAGACAAGCTGCCTGAAAGACGCTGCAGAATGTGAACTGTGGCGTGGTGCTAAACAGGATTTGGTGAGGTGGGGGGAGAGAGCTAGAAACCTATGTCTTCAAGTAGCTCTTATTTGAGCACTCTGGTTTCAAAAAGCATGTGAAAGCATACATTGCCTCAGTGGCTGATCTGGATGTGTGTGATAAACGTTAGTCATTCCCCCTTGGTTGCTTGCAGCTGTAGAGCAAGGAACAAGGCAACCTGGAGTTCTGAAAAAATAGACAAGACTAGCCAAAAAGAGTAATAATTAGCAAGAAGAAAGGTGAGAAACAAGCACAAGCTTTTTTAAACTGTTCTTGCTGTGGAAAACAGGCAATATTGTGAGATACCTTTTGGGCATCCTCCTCAAAATACTCTCTTCAGTATAGCATCACATTTGGGGCAGCATTAACAGTAGTGGTAAGGCTAGAAAGGCCAGCAACAAAGGCCACCAGCTTTCTGACCACTGTTTCTGAGATCTGTGAGCCAGGTTTATCTTCCCACTGAATTTGCCACTGTAGTTGAATGTGTAGACTTAAGTCCTAGACTTAGGAAGGCTTATCAGAATAATACAGTAAGTGTGGCCCCTGTAACACTTCAGATGTCCACCTGTTTCTTAGTTTTACTGTGCTATCCTGTGGTTACCCAAGACAACGGCTCCCTAATGAGTCCCTTCACCCATGTGTCAGCTCTAGTCTGTTCTTGGAGATCATAAGGCAGTCACACCTCACCACTATGAAAACTCCCCCCCCCCCGGGGGTCCCTGACAGGCACTGAGTTTGCAGAACCTGCTCATGCCACGACTCTCACTGCCCTCAGTGTGCTCACTC
>JANHGO010008094.1:0-46831 GCA_024606505.1 Aquila spilogaster | reverse complement strand
CAAATCCCCTGACACTGGTTTCATAAATGCAGTAATGTAAACCATGTGCTGGGTGGTGATTTTCTGAGGACCTTCCCGCTTTCATTGTGTACTTTATTACAGGCTAAATATGACATTAAATGCTATCCACCGTGGCTTAGAGTTAAATACTTGCTCTGTTTAGAATAGCAACACTCAATTAAACAGAATTTTTCATGATCTACACCCTCTATTGTCACTGTGTTTAAGAGAAATAATGGGAGCACTGACCTATATTGCGTTTCTTATTATCGATGGAGATGAAGCGTATGCAGGGATTATCAGTGATGTACTTTGCAGCCCAGGGGACATCAATCCGTGTACCAACTTCATAAAAAAGTCCCAGAGCATAGCGGGAGGAGTAGCTTGCTGACTCCAGTTTCTGCTTTTGCCTTTCATTAATTACTGTGGGGAAAAAAACAAACAAACAAACAAAAAAAACAGACAATTCAGACTATCCCTTTTCTCTCAGAACATTAAACACATGAATTCTGTGGTTAAGCTGATTATTCCTTCCTAAAAACGACCAGACTGCTAAAACTAAGAATCTAATACTAACCCTAGTGCTTTGTAATATTTTTTCTGGGACACCTCTTCATGAAGTTTTAATGGCACATTATGAGGAGTACATCCTCCACATGCAACCCTTCCCATGGGCAGGTTGTTCATCTTCTAGATAAAGTTGCGTCTGATTAGAAACTTTGATGCCAGCTTTCTTCCCAAACGCTTTCTCTGAAGGTGAATAAAAGTATTTCTTGGTAGGAATAAAATGTGACAATTCGCCCCTAACACATGAAGTAAATGATCATACAACTCTGCAAAAAGAACCCAACAAATGGCTTCATATATATTAAAAAAAAAAGAACACAGGAACACTTGAATTTCTGGGAGAAATAGCAACATAGACCCTCCAGTGTCCATGTTGCGATTCAAACATGAAAAAAACATCATGGCATAGCACTTTGGTACTATATTCTTGGGCTGTACTGAAATATCCAGACTACTAGCAAATTTGTGATTGAAAGCAAGAGAAGAGTTTATCCTAAATATTTTTTTAACACTGCATCAGTGGGGACAACCTGAGAAACTCTCAGAAAGGAGAAGATTCCACAAAGAGCTTATAGTGAAGTTCAACAGCTTTAGCAGAAGGCATTTTAAGGCAGGTCAGAACATTTCAGAGCAACTGTGAATCCATTTCTCCCTGTGATTAATTCTGCCTTCCAATTACAGTAACATCTGCTTTTTGCCTCAGTTTTCCAATCTTCACAAGATACTGCCCAAAGTAATTTAGCCTGGGATAAACAAGTCCCATGCATGAAGCCTGGTGTGCCTGCATGCCTTGCCCACACCACAGCCACCTCCCTATGACAACAATTAGTATGCATCAAATTACAATACTGGCATGACTGGTCTTGCTGTCATGGCTAAAGTTGCTCCTCAAAACGTGCAAACCAGGAAGGCTTCATCACACGCTACACCAGCACATTTTCTCTTTGGGAACAGATACTTCCTGCTGTGCCAATGTGATCCTCCAATACCCAAGGTATAAATCAAACGTCCATGCTTGGTGCAGTACCAAGGGACTCCAGAGTCCCAGTTCAGCAATGCTGGCAGAGCGTTTTGCTGCAGGACACACAGCTGAGAGCATATTCAATCACATTAAGAAGTCCTTGCAAAAACTGCCACTGAACTCAGAGCCTACTGCTTGACATAAAGGTCCATTCCCATTGCTGCTGGTGTGGACTCAAGGGAGCATCCACCTCACAGTGGGATGACCACTTCCCAGACTGAGGTCTGCATATCCCCCGGTCTTGCCCAGCCTACATCATCTACTCAAAAGAAGCCTATCCCAGCAGAAATATTGTAAGTGAGAGGCTTCGCAGATCCAAGATGGGGGACATCTAATCTGTGTTATGCATGAGAGCAGGAGTCTTTGCTCTCCATAAACTGCTCCATGCACAGAGAAGCCCAGAAGAGACCATCAGCACACAAAAAAAGCTTTACATGCAGAAGACAACAAGTAGATAATGGTGCCATTCCTTGAGCCCATTTGGAACTGCTGTCAGCTTCCAGATGTGACCTCAGAGGGCTGTCCCAACTCAGGCTCCTGGCTGGTTTCCCCCACTCCATACAACTTCCGCACCTATACCAGCTTTACCTAATCACCAGCACACCAGAGGATTGGAAGTCAGACGCTATCCCAAATCCCTTCAGTAATAAACCTTGAAATGCACCCCCTAAGAACCCCAGAGATTTCAAATTTTTTAGTATAAATACTTCTGGGGACAGAGAAACATGAGGGGCAGATAAAAGCAACAGTCTGCAGGTGGACACTCCAACTGGACACCTGTGAAAGCTGGTGTCACATCCAGCCCATAAGGGGAGGGAAGGGATGACCAAATTCACGTTGGTCCTTTGCAGCTGGAGAGGGGAAAGGAGGAGAAATAAGTGATCTGGCACTGGAGATGGTAGTAATGTGGCAAGAGGAAGCCAGAGGACGAGACAGGGCTGGCTAAGCAAAATGCAGTCTGAAGAAGCTGCCTTTCTCTCTCCTGTCCAATTACCCCTCTGGGAAGGTGTGGGGACACCTGCTCCTGGACTTTTATCTTTCTAAGGAGGATCTGTTCCTCCTCATGGATCTCAGAAAGTGCTGTAAGCATTGGGTCAAAGACCCCCTGCTGCCTGTGGTCAACTTCTCTTGGCAAAGCTGCCTTCACCTAAATTATGGTGTAGCATGGTACAGTTCCCATTCATCTTACTGTTGGTTTGCAACCAAGACCCAGAAATGGTGCCACAAGAGCCGCTCTTCAAAGCCATTTCTTCTCATTTGCAGATGACTCCAATCTACGACAAGGAGGGGATTAAGCACACAAATGGGGCTTGCTGGAGGACTGCCCCAGAGAAAACGAGGCCAACATGATGGGACCTTGAGCATTCCACCTTAATGGAAATGTTCCCTGCTCTCCTCTCAAGCTGTGAATTTAACAGTACAGGCCCTCAGTGCCAGCATCTGGGAGCTGTCTGGGGGGCTCTTCATTGCCAACTCCAAACAGTGATGCTATCAAATTCAGTAACACTTTGTGCCAATTCCTAAGCATAGACCACATGACAGCAGGGACAGATGTGCCCAGAAATCCCCCTGTTCTCACACTTCCCTCTCCCCAGCCAACATTGCAAGACATGAGAACACAGTCTTGCTGTCTGCCCTTGGGTGTCACCTCATCCAGGTAAGGACTCTGAACAGTGGGATTTTGAGGAGTCTGTCACCACCAGGTCCCTTTCCTTATAGGTAGTCACAATGTATAACATATTCCTGCTGGGCTTCAAAACAAAATTAAAATCCCATAAATAAACAACTAAATATAAAGCTGTAATATCCCATCTAAACCATCACTTTTTGTCCACGTTACTCTGGAGGGAAGAAAATGAACAAAACCTCTTTCAACCCAAGAAGCAAATTCCCCCAGCAGAGCTTAGCACACAGAAACCTTCGTGCTCTGGAAGTATCTGAGTTGGATAAGAACTGCACTGGTGTTTGGACTGCATGGTTGCTCCATATCCCACCTCTGGTCTGTGTAGGATCATACCTGCCAAGTGACATTTGCTTGGGCACAGTTTACTGTGTGGAGCGCTTCAGCGGGTACAACCTTCACAACCTCAGTACTGCCAGTCAGCTGGCTCTAAGCACTTCGTTTAAGACTTGACATCACTTTACAGACCTGTCTTCACAGGCTGTAAAGTTGCAAAAGGTGTTTGGGGCTGTTGGGGATGGATGCTGAACAGCACTGCAGTCACCAAGGTGAAGTTACAGTTCTATCAACAGTTCTTAAGCCCATACCTACATATGGAGCCTGGAAGGGTGATGCTGGCAGAAAGATGAAGAAGAGGTGCCTAGATTTTCAAAAAATTATGTCTGTGGTTCATGAAACTCTAAACTGTTGCAAATTTAAAAGGCAGAGGAAGTTTATATTGTTTGAGTAGACAATAAAGTGATATTATGCTCAAAATCTAACAACAAAACTAACAACCAAAAAACTGAACTGTATGCAAGACCACTGCTACAGGTTGTAAGGCTGATGTTTCATTCTTTTTATGTTTCAAAAAGGACAAGTTGATCTAAGGACATGAACAGAGCCTTCATTTTGAATTTCCACGCTTCCATTGATTTAAATGAAAACCAGACTGTTGTTTCAATGCTGTGTATGAAACCATAAAATAATTATTAACTTTTCCCATTCCAACAAAAATGGTTAAGATGATTTTAACAGCATTTTGGGAAAAATAAACAGCTTTCAGATCACAGAATTGTCCAGCATACAAAAGTCAGCCATAGTGATATTTTTAAAGCAATGCATAAAGACACAAAAATCATACAGTTTCCACTGAAAAACTCTGCTGCAGCTGCACTGGGAATGCCACTGAAGTAAGCATCCCCTGGAGATTCCATCACATCAAAGCAAGGGGTATGTATAGTTTATTTGCTGTTTCTCCAGACACTGACAATAGAGTGGGTTACTTATCTCTAACACCCCATAAATACAGCCAGGATCTTTTATCTGCTGTTCCAGGATTTTACTGTCACCTCTCTGCCTTGCTTGCACTGTGGGAAGGAGAGGACCTAGAGATCCCCTGTGGCCAACAAGAGGAGAACCGAGACTTCAGCTGGCAGGCAGGGAGTGCAGGCACTGCACCACACAGGAGTTCAGCACTGAGCCTGGCCGGCAAGCAGAGAAGGGGTTGAAAAGTGTACCTTTATCTGCAGAAGAAAGAAATGCCTGAACTGTTCACTACCAGGGGCTCTGATGAGGACTGAATTCACAACTGCACTTTTGAGCAAGCAGAGATGGAAAAGAGGAACAATGGGAGGGCAAAGGATTCAGGTCAGTTGGCACGAAGTTTTGTGTACCTGTTGCTGTAGGTCACAGCTGCTGAGAATAGGGAAAACCACAGGGAAAAGAAGATGGTAAAATGTGAGATGCAGTTAAAGAAAAAAAAATGTTTGGGAAAGTTTTGCTATTCCTAATTTGTACTTCTAAAAGCTAGTGCGTTCTTATTTCCCCATTAAGTCCCAACATGGTTCCAGAGCTCAGCTGGGAAACCTACATTGAGCTCTTGCTGGATAAGTGCACAGGGAAGTGCAGGCAAACTTTGGTACAACTTTGAAACAGCCCCCAGTGTCCATCCTCAGGGTTTACAGGAGGGAGAAGGCATTTCTGTGGTTACTCTTTATCCCCCTCTGCTTGAGTTTCAGCAAGCAAAAATTTCAGATGAAGCTTTGCCAGCAAACATGGCTCAGCACCAATCCCCACTTCAAAGTATTTGCAAAGAAAATGTTCCCTTCTCTCCTGAAAGGTCACCATCAAGGATGGATAGCAAGATGCCTCTACACCCAGGAGGAACCTGGCCATCTTTTGGGATTTTGGTAGGCGTTGCATGTTTTGCAGCCAATGAATTAACTGAAAAACAAACCTTTTACCTCACGAGGACCCCTAGGATATCCTAATGCTCAACTTCCTCCTTGAATAGAAAGGCTTCTTTCACTTTCCATTTGTCCACACATTATTTCTGTAGTCATACGCCCTTCTCACTTCAGTAACCCTGCAATTGATGCTACCCTCATAAGGTTTTGTTATTTCCTCAGATTGCCTTGGTCAAGACTTTATTTGCAGTATCTGACTTACTGATATGCTGACACAAATGCGTCAACCAGATGCCATCGGTGACACAAATATCCTTAAGTGGCTAGTGATCACCTCTAGTCAAAAAAAGTTTAAAAGGGAACTCTGTGGTTAAACGGTAACAAATATATTTTTAGCCTGGGTACCATGTTAATAGATTTTAATAGCAGCATAGGCAGTTGACCTACATACGTGGAGACACCGCTTACTTTCACAGCTGACTAAGTGCTGCTACCATTGCTCTGTTTGGGACGTAAATTATTCAGAATGTTATATTACCTGAAGCTTTCCAGGATGGATGTTTTTCCCAAGAAGGCTTGTTGAGCTTGTATATGGACTTCCTGAGCATGAAGCTATTGCTCCAAGGTGTCTAGTCACATGGTGAAAAAGGACAGATGTCCCAGGCAGTCCCCCGCTGCACAGCTGACACCGTGCCATGACACTGGCTCTCTGCCACTGCCATGACCATTTCAAGATGCAGGCTGTTCCTGCTTCTGCGTTTGCGTAGGAGGGAGCAGAGGTTATGAGAACGAGTGGGCTTTTAAGCTCAGTTTCCTTATCAAACTGCTTGAGATTTTAAAACACACAGCCGAACAGTTAAACACAACTGTGCCTGTATTGGCATTGAAATACTCACTGAACGCTTATATATAGTTTGCCTTTTCTTGTTAGGCTCTGCTTGAATAATGCTGTTTGGATACAGTGTAATGCTTAGCCTCGCATGCACGCCATGTCCAGTCTCAGGATAACTTAAATAATTATTTCAAATCATTGTAGTCCTGACTGACTTGACAGAAAGCTGCTTTATCTAAAGTTTATGGCACATGAAAGAAACAAAAATGCATATTCAGAATGACAACTAAGCAAAAAGTAAAAAATGCTGAAAAAAGATGCAGGTTTTTATGAGGTTTCTAATGATTTTGAGAAGAACTAAGCTTGAATATCTGTCCCCTAGCTGCGCTAACCAAGATGACTACCAATCCAGTCATTATTAAACTAAAATCTCCATCAATTTGCACAGTAAACATTCACATTTATTTCCTACAGCACTGTACATTGCATTCGAGTCAACTGTTGCTATAAGGAGTGAAACAGAACTGCCCCATTTTTACAGGGTTGGTAGCAGGGTAGAAGGCCATGCATAAAGCCTTTGACCTGATCCCCATATTACAAAGAACAGGATATGAAATTTGTAAGCAAGTAAAACTGAAGGAGGAGACGAGAACTGAGTTCCACAGTCTGAACTCTCCTGAAGATCACATCACCACCCACTCAGGGAATGAAAGCTGGTCTTGTCATGGTTTGAGATGCACATCTTTTAGCTGGAAATCTTCTGTGCCCTAAGATGAGCCAGAAGGGAAGAAGACTGGTGTGGCTGAACAAGAAACTTTTGCTGTGACTCTGGGAGAAAAAGAGAGTTTATCTCCTGTGGAAGAAGGGACAGGCAACTCAGGGAGAGCACAAGGAAGTTCCTAGGATATGCATGGAGAAAATTAGAAAGGCTAAAGCCCAGCATTAGCTCAACTTGGCTGCTGAGATTAAGGACAACAAAAAATGTTTTTACAGATAAACTAACAGTAAGATGGGATTCACCCAAAGGTGCTGAAGGAGCTGGCGGATGTAATTGCCAAGCCACTTTCCACTGTCTATCAGTGGTCCTGGTCAACAGGAGAGGTTCCAGATGACCAGAGACTTGCTAATGTGATGATCTGGGGAATTACAGGTCTGTCAGCCCAACCTTGGTGCCAGGGAAGGTTATGGAACAGATTATCTAGAGTGTGATCACATGGCAGGTGCAGGACAACTAGGGGATCAGACTCAGCCAGCATGGATTCATGAAAGACAGGTCCTGCTTGACCGACCTCATCTCCTATGATCGAGTGACCTGCCTGGTGGATGAAGGAAAGGCTGCTGACATAGTGTACCTGGATTTCAGCAAAGCCTTTGACACTGTCTCCCACAGTATTCTCCTGTAGAGGCTGGCATCCTGTGACTTGGACAGGTGCACTCTTTGCTGGGTAAGGAACTGGATGGACGGCCAGACCCAGAGAGTGGTGGTGAATGGAGTTAAATTCAGCTGGCATCTGGTCACGACTGGTGTTCCACAGGGGTCAGTAGCAGGGTCTGCCTTGCTTAATATCTTTACTGATGACCTGGATGAAGGGATTGAGTGCACTCTCAGTAAGTTTGCAGATGGTAGGAAGGCCCTACAGAGGGATTTGGACAGGCCGGATCACAGGGCTGAGGCCAATGCAATGAAGTTCAACAAGACCAAGTGCTGGTACCTGCACTTTGGCCACAACAACCCCAGGCAACACTACAGGCTTGAGGCAAAGTGGCTAGCAAGCTATGCAGAAGAAAAGGATCTGGTGGTGTTAGTTGACACTCGGCTGAATATGAGCCAGTAATGTGCCCAGGTAGCCAAGAAGGCCAATGGCATCCTTGCTTGTATCAGAAACAGTTACAAGCAGGACCAGGGAGGTGATCATTCCCCTGTATTCAGCTCTAGTGAGGTACCTTGAATAATGTGTTGAGTTTTGGGCCCCTCACTAGAAGAAGGACATTGAGGTCCTGGAGTGTGTCTAGGGAAGGGCAAAAAAGCTGGTGAAGGGCCTGAAGCACAAACCCTATGAGGAGTGGCTGAGGGAACTGGGATTGTTCAGTCTGAAGAAAAGGAAGCTCAGAGAAGACCTCAAAGCTCTCTACAACCACCTGAAATGACGTGATGACAGGACATGAGGGATGGGCCTCCAGTTGTGCTACAGGAGGTTCAGGTTGGATATTTGAAAGAATTTCTTCTCTGAAAGAGTGGTTAGGCATTGGAACAGGTTACCCAGGGAAGTGATGGAGTCACTGTCCTTAGAGGTGTTTAAAGGCTAGATGTAGTACCTGGGGACACAGTTTACTGGGCAATATTAATGGTAGGTGGACAGCTGGACTAGATGATCTTAGAGGTCTATTTCAACCTTAATGATTCTATGATTCTATTCTTCCAGATTTTCTGGGGAAGGAAAAGAAATAAATACCTGTATGGAGCCAGGAAGACAGACTGACTCCTTCCAAAGAGGAACCTGAGTACTAAGGACTGGCCAAGAGATTTGGGACTTACTTGGAAATTTGGGTCACTCGCAAACAGTTCCAAGAAATTATGCAATAAAGACAAAATAAAACATGTAACACACACATACTGTACATCTGTATATAACACATATTATCTACATATATTTCACAAATGCACACTGCGGCTTCTACTTTGTAGGCATTTGCAGGTAATAATGTAGAATATATAAGCTATGCTATCACATTACTCTCGTTAGCATTACTGCAAACACACTTTTCATACTATAAGCAGAGCAACGCTTACTGAAAAATAAATCAAGCTCATTGTCACACCTCCTCTGGATTAATTTACAAACTAATTTACAAATTAATTCAGATTCATCCTCCTGCTGTTTCTTGTTATTACAGAGGACTTAAAAAAAAAAACTTTCTTCCTACATCAAGTTACCAAGTACTACACAGAGTTCTTTTATTCTCTGGCGCCAAAATGTAAAAGCTCATTACTTAGATAATTTTAATCATAAAACATTTAGCAAATTACTTACACACCTGTTGTACACTGCATTGAGCTGCACAATAAAGTGAGAAGATTTATTTTCTTGTAATGTGACACCAGTTGCCAAAATAGCATTAAAAGCTTTTCAAGGCAACAAAGCAAAATGCTGTCTTACTGCCCTGTGTATCGACTCAGATGGAATAAACACATGAATAAACTGAATCAGATCTGCCTGGCATTTGTGGCTGCTGCACTGCAGCTCCCCACTGACTGCAGCGGAAGATCCTAATGGCACGCAAAGCTTTGCACAGCAATTGTAGGCTTGCCCTCAAGGTCTTAGCTCAGATCCAGTCCTTGTCATGTTTTCCTATTGCTAAGCTCAAATAACCTGTAACTGTAACACAATATCAGACGGTGGTAATGCGTACTCACAGAATGAAAATGCAGCTTCACAATAATGGACAAAAAAGATATTTCAATTTAAATAAGTAATGGAGAAAATGCTTTCAGGCATTAATTATTGAGGAAGGATTCAGCCAGAAATCTTTGCCTATGAGAAAAAATTAACTTCTTTGGCTTTCCTTTTCAAGTAGATAAGCATGCCTAGTTTATTACCAGGAAGAAGTAAAAGGGTATAGGTAGAGTTGTTAATAATATAAAATATATTTTATAAAATAAAAAGGATTGCGATCAGAAAGCTACTGGTAAGAAGCAGAGGAAAGGCACAGGTACAGAGACATTCCAATATCGAGGTGCTAGAAAATTCATGACAAATCACACAAATATTTTGCAGAAAATACAGACTAAATTGTATTTCGATAAAGTCTGTGATTTTCTACTGTTGGAAGAAATCTTCTCATCATGAGCTTAAACACTGAATAAATTTAAATGTGATTTAAACTCCCAATGAGGCTTTCAAGTTGATGTTTTCAAAGGCATACAAATTACTTTAGTGGATGGGCCCAAATTCTACTAAGAGAGGAATGAAAGGATTGTGCTTGTCTTGCCAACATGCTTACCTATAAAACAAGTACTGGGAAAACACAATAGGTTTCAGAAGGAAGACAGGAAAGCACAAGGCAGAAAGTGTGAAAGATTCAGAAAGATGCTACAAGGCAAAGACACTCGTTTCTCACCTTGTGACCAGAGAAAACAAACGGCTGCCAAATGTAACCCATCACAAATGTGTGTGCATAAAGCCAATGCCCATAGTAGGGCATATGCTACGCAGCACTACCAACTTTCTGGTCATGGGTAAGGAAACAAAACCACAGTGTTTATCCTTTTAGGAAGAAAATATATTTTTTCTGAAAAACAAGTTTTATTATTATAAAACATACTAAAGGGAATGTTTATTATTACAAGCTGTTTACACTCTAATAATTAGCTCAACAGAATTCAAGACACAAAGTTTCAGGAATCCATATCCTGAGATAAAGCTACATAATACTAGAACATCACTTAAGTGATGCTCTTACACACTTTCTAATCATGTCATGAAAACTGGTATATAACTTAAAGCTTAATATTTACCATATTGTGTCGAAAACATTAAAAAAAATCCAATCCATTTGTTTTCATTTCAGAAACATTCAAGCAACTTAGAAAGATGATACACATCCAATTGCAGGAGAGGAAGAGTCCACAGGACAATGGGAAACGCCAAGACTTCCCAACCGCCTGCGTGAACAGACATTCCTGCACTACCTCCCTTCATCTTTCAGAACCCATTACTCATGTATTCTTTGAAACTCTTCCAAGATAAACCATTTTATTTTAATCTCACACCAAGTTCCAGTGCCTTTAGTATTACCCACCAGAACTGTGAAATACACACTAATTCCCACCACAAAAGCAAAAAGACTCAGGATATGAAATGCAACTTCAAGTTACATGTGCTACCTGTGAGGTTTACATTTACTTTTTTTTTTAATCAAATACACTGTGACTATATATTTCTTTTTGGTTTTTGTTTTGTTACTACTTTTTTTCCTGCAACTGAATTAGTTATAGATTTCATGGGGCTTTCCTCCCAGAAGTTCTAATACAGCAAAGACTGAAAAGCTGAAACAGTTTTATACTTTACTATTTTTAGAAGCATATTTGAATTCTTATGTGCATATTTTTGTAACTACAAGGATGAGGGAGCAGAGTAAAACACAGTTTCTGATATATTCCAGCACAGAAAATATAAGAATCTGATGCAGGGGTGGAAAGGGAGAGGAAGGAATAAACCGTAACTGAATAAAGAAATGCAAGGGAAAGAAGTAGAAGAGATGAGAATCAAAGTACCAGGCAGTACATACTGAAGGACAACATGCATTTACAAGGCAAAATGGAAGGAGGAAAACACAACATAAAACATGGCAGAAGTAACAGATTTACAATGTAAAAAAGTTTAAGGATAGTCACTTTTCAAAAAAGTAAAAGATTAATCGAGAAAAATGTGAACAGGGAAACAGAACTGAAATAAGATAGAAAATAGACCAGAGTGAAGACTCACAACGAAGATTAACAGATACTTTTGGGCATTTCCATAGCAGATGTTCTGTCTCCCTAAATTTAGACAAGAGAATGGGATGAGTTCTTTTACTGATTGGCAGGGTACTTTATTTTCGATTATGTGGTTTAATAATTAAAGTTGCTTTGGCTGCTGCTGTATGTCTGAAAGCCTCTATGATGTTCTGCTACCTTCACTATGGGCGCTGCAGTTATTGGAGACACTGCTTAAGATAAAACCTTTTTTTCCACTTTCTCATTCATCTGTGCAATATTTTGCAGCAAAAGCCAGTTTCAGGGTCTTTCTTCAGGTCAGGATCATAGCCACACAAAGAGGTAGGCTCTTCTGTTCTTCAAGTTTTCATACTAAAATTTAAGCAAATACTTGACATTGATGGAATAGACACAGAAATGTGCTGGTGGAATAAATTTAGCTTGTTGGACACTGTTGAGACTGTTACTGACAGGAGTCCATCCAAATGTAGATGTTTACATGAAGTTTACAGATATCACTGTGAACTCCTTAAGAAAAAGGAAGATCAATTTATTTGTTTCTCCATTTAACTTAAACCAATACTCTTTTCTGTAATTGCAGAACACTAGATATCATGCTCTCAGTGGACCACTGCATCCCATGCTGCTACTGCTAGCATAGGTGTATCTGGAAAGCACTGATCTGCTTCCCCAGGTGTGTTCTGCAGACAGCTTTAGACTACACACGTTGTTACATGCTAGCTCTGTCTTTAGAGCTGAAGTGGGAAGTAAGCTCACAGGGTTTTACCTTGAATGTCCATTATATTGACCAGAGGTTTGCAGACCAGCTGAGGATTACAGCTGGTAATGCCTGAACTTCAGCAGTGTTGGTACCCTCAGCTTGCAGGTTTCCTAGAAAGTTTACGTTAGTAAGCAGAGACATTTAATTTACTACTCTCTATAGCTCAGCATTTGATAATAAAATATAAATTAAAGAGAAAAATGATCTTCCCCCGATCTCTGAAAACCATGGCAAGCCTCAGGCTGTAGGATACATTGTCCAAACTTAAAAATCTGTTTAAAGATTTCCATTGTAACTGATTAAAAGAGCCATCTAGGGAGCTGCTTTTCTTCTCCCAGTGAATATGAGTTGTGACTGCTCTTCTAAAGCACAAGACCAGGCCAGAACAGATCTCTCTCTCATAAGGTAGCTTAAATTACTGTATTCTGTAATTGAATGGGCAGCACCACTACCAATCACAAACAGGTTTTGACTTCATTCTACATTTGCACAAAATAATCTGAAGTGCTAAGATGATAAATGAATAAGCCTGCACAATCAGTTGGGCCCATCAGCAGATACAATGGTAAAATACACTAAAAATGTAATGAATGCAGGAATGTTCATTTATATTATTGTCCGAATACAGAAGAAAAAGGTAAGAAATCTTGTATCACATAAGGATCAATAAGAAAGTAGAAATGCAGTACTGAGAGAACTCTTATTATGTATAAAGACATGACTAGCAAGAAATGATACCTTTCACTCAGAAATACTAAAGCAGCTGGCCAGTCTCCCTGTGACCCCTTTGATGTAGATTTTCAACGTATTTTGGAATTCTAGGGGAATCACAGAGAGGCAGGAGGATTTGAATACTGTGCCAGAAGGAAAAATAAAAGTGACCCTGGTGGGGGAAAAAAGAAAGATCAGTCCCCAGGTGTAGTGAGTAAAATCTGATATGGAGCTCACTTAGTAAAAACAACAGAATTAAGGATAAGAACATCGCTCCAAAATAAGTCTAACCTCTCAAGCACCTTGCCAAATGGCTTAGGAACTGGTTGGTCTTGAAGAGCAGCTGTCAGTGGGTATTTCTAGCAGGTCCCTACAGAGGCCAGCAAGAAACTTAGAAGTATACAAATGATTGCTGAAAAAGTAATGGCAATGAAATTTGCTAACAGCCACAAAGTCCGTCTGAGTGGGCAGCTGTGTATGATTTTTATCACTACACAGGAAACTAGAGTAGCAAGTAGGAGGAAAGCTTAAAATTATGTACAACACTTATCAGATGGATACCGAAATGCTGCATCCAATTTTGGTCTTAAAAAGGATCCAGAAGACTAAGATGTCTGAGAGGTGGGATAGTTAAAGAGGAACTGTGCAAACTCTGCCTTCTAACACCAATCTGCAGGTTTCAGTGAGTTAAAAGCCATTTTGTGCTTAGTCACTTAAGCATACCCCACTCCTCCTTGAAGCTGGGAAGGAATTACAGGACAGCAAGCATTTGAACGTTGGTTTTGCTTCCAAAGGTTGGGTTGATTCATGCACAGGGAGCATGCAGACCGTGCTCTTGCAATGAAAGGGAATCTGGAGGAGGAACGCAAAGGAATTTGCTGCACTGGCCTCTGTAGCTGCACCTTCAGACAGGAGATCTGAAGGAGCATGTGCTGCTCCCTCTCTCCTTTGCCCTACTGGATTTCAGTCTATACAGCTTACATAAGATAAGACAAAACTATGACTTCCCCATTTAAAACAAGTCACCTGATAGCTAGAAAAGGGATGCTCTATTCTATCTCTCAATTATTCTTGTTCTTCATACTGCACGCAGTTTGACAGAGTGTCCTGGTTTCATTATTTTTGTTATTGGTATTCCATATCATAACATCATGTAGTGCACTGGGAGTTAAAGAGTTAATGCTCCAGTTCTGAGGATCATCGATAGTTCCGGGTATACCTGACTCAGAAGAGAAGAACTACGTACCCCAGAGGACTTTGCGTTACTTTGCATTTTTCTGTTTTCCGTTCAGAGGGAAAGATGAAACTGCTGGCACGTAGCAAGATCCTCTCTTCCCTTTCTGCTCATTCCAGCAGCATGTGTGCTCCCTAGCCGCCTCGCCTTCAGCATAAGAGTAAGGCCGTTGGTTTCTGGACACTCTTTCTCTCTCATTTTATTTGATTTATTAGCTTCAATTCCAATTATATTGTACTCCATTGTGTTATTTTGCATTCTGATACCTTATTTAGTAAATTAGCCTTCCTCCTTAGATTGCTGCCACTGTTCTATTTTTAGGTCCATCTCCCTGCCCTTTTCCCCTTTTCCGCTTTCCCTTTCCCGGGCATGGGTCCGTGGGTCCCCCTGCCCCATTTGTCACAGAACCGGGCCAAACCAGCTCGTAAACCGTTGACACAGAAGAAACACAGTACTCCATTACTGATTAGACACAAGACCATAGAGATGAAATAGCTGCTATTATTTACCAAACAGCTGTCAAGAGCAGCTACCAAACAGACTCTTTTAAAAAAGACTGACTGTCTGGTGTTAGTGAATAACTCTTAAGGAATGGGAAGGCCAAGGAAGTTCCTATTTTAGCAGTGGAGCCCTAGTGAAAAAGAACTCTTAAGTTTATATAAACCTCATAGAAGAGAGAGAAAAAAGAGGGGAGAAAATACTCTAGCACTGACCCAAACAGCCCATTCACCTTACTGCCTGCAATTTGGCTAAGGGAAAGACAGAGCCTGCGTGCATTGAGCCCCAAAAGCAGGATGCCCAGCTCTTCTTCTGCATCAGCCATCAGCACACAGGCATGCACAAAGCACTGGTAGCACGGCCATTTGCTGCAAGTGAGCTGAATGTCAGCGAAAGGAGCGCCGAGGCACGCAGAGCAACATCACTTTCAGCTCTCAGGCACGGATGGTCACACAGAAAGGTTTTAGAGAACTGAGTTGCTATGCAAAGCGTTATATTGTTAGCAGCATCACTAAACTTCATCATCCCTAGTCCTGGGTCAGGCTTTGACAATAAGGGTAGAGCTGGGTTTGTTTGCTTTCTATTTTTTTTTTTTACACTTTAAAACTGCGCTCACTGACTATGCAAAGCTTAAAATCAATTTTTCAAACATGATCAAAGGAGTTTAGAATATAAGGTGACTCTTTAACTCCAGATTTAAAAAACACAAGCCAAAACCAAACCCACTATATGTTGCAGAATAAAAACCTGATATACCACTGCAACCACATAAAAAATACAAGTCTACTGCAAAAACACTTCTATCTGAATAGCTGCCTGGCACAATCAAAGCTTTCTACCAAAATACTGCCAGAGAAAACCCTTGCAGCTCCATCATAACAGACAAACTCAAGCCAGGAAAAGAAAAAGTACAGAATTATAATAGAATTATGGCAGCAGATTAAAAAATCTTCTGTGGAGTAGAATTACATTAAAAAAAAAGACAAAGATCTTGATTAAGCACCAGAAAACTGGGACCAAGTATCTTTAATTCACAGCAGAAATCCCATCAATGCCATGGGGAAGCCTGCCCCTGCTGAAGTGTTTAGAGAAAAATCATTTAGGTTGCAAAGAACTGCAGCAATAAGCACTGCTTTGTTGGAAAAGATGATACCAATCATTTCCTAGGTAACATTTAACTCTGCCCTTTTATTATGTGTTGTATCACTGTTAATTCATACCTAATAAGGGAAAAAGCTTGAAAAGGTCCAAAATCAACACACTGAAGGCTGAATAAAATGGCCACTACATCTTGAAGTTAGTGTTGAGAAGGTTCATTCTCCATCACTGGGATGGGAAATTACTTATTTTTGACAAATCTCTTCATTCTGCACAACTTGAACTTGTCACAAAGGCAGCAGAAACGTGTTAAGTGAGTGGTCCAGGCTTTCTAGAATATTATTTTGCTTCCTTGGATCAGCTTGTGTATGTTTAAATATCATCCAGAATAAACAACTAAATATTACCACATTAACAGTAAATAACAGCAGTCCTTTTCAACTTAGACAACCCGAAGTAGCAAATTTCATGTGGAAGGATAAAAGCCCCAGGAAAATATTTCTATATTTCAGACCGTCCTGCTGGAAAACTGCTGGTGCAGCTCCTTGTCCTAGAAGAATCTCTAAACAACTATTTACTGAAGGGAAAACCAATTACAGTTCAGTCTGTCCGCAAGAAATCAATCCATCTACCTCACAGTCAGCCCAGCTATCTTCAGTTTGTGAAAAATGCCGAAGTCAGAGTAAGTTACAGGTAACCTCCAACTTTTACGTCACATGCAGAATCCTACAATCCAGCAATGCACAGGAGCACTCGGCAGACAAGGGCCTGAAGAAAACACCAGTCTGATTTTCAGTGATACCACTGCTGGTTGCCAGGAAGTACCCCTTTGATTCTGGCTTTGAACAATGCCCTTGCCCCTGAGCTAACAGGAGTTTTTTTCACCTTACCCACCAGAAGTCATGAAAAAAAGGTCAAACATCCCAATACAAACTGTCCAACTTGCTGGAAGTAATTCCTTCCCAAAATCATGTCCTAGTTCTTAACAGATGGTCTGCTCTGCTAGTTCATACGTAGTACACCTGTCTCATTAAAACATGCTATTTTAATTAAGTTTCCTATGGCTACAAACAAAGTTGAGCAAGTATACAATAATCCACTTGTAGGAGTTAACTTCGCCATCATATGTATTGGCTTGGCTTAGTACGCATCCCTTCCCACCCTTGTTGTGTTGTGATTTATGGGAAGGGCAGTAAAGAGCAAAACTCTCTCTCCTTGTGTCTGAAATTCATCTAGCACACCAGGTCCTAGTCTTATACGAGACTTTTTATACTATCAAACAAAAAGTAAAGCCACCTCTGTGTTCAAATTACATGATGGCCATAAGAGATATGTCACAAGGCTGTTTACCAACAATGGTTCTGCAGAGAACATCAGGCACTCACTGACTTCTGCATTAAGAGCTTTGATTTCAAATGGCATTATCAAATAAAGTCATCTGAGTGAGATAACTTCTACATCCCTGGACTGAAACAAGAGAGATCGAACAGCAGTTTACGTCACCAGCAGTGGTTTGAAACCATGGACATCCACACATCTCCCATAACACCAAGGAACCACTGTCGTCTGTGAAATGAAAAATGATCTTTAAAGCAGACTTTCAGGTCTGAGATTTGATACAGCTTTGGCTCAAATCTGCCGCCTCAGTCACAAAGAATTATGCTCCAGTGTCAACAATATTTATGCCTTATTAAATTTTAATAAAGGGTTAAATGCTGGCCTCATTGAAGTCACAGGAAATTTCACCAATGGCTTCAGAACCCATGTTTTACCCAAAATGAATTAGGGAATCACCTTCTCTGCAGAAAAACTGAGGTTGATGGAATGATGCTTTATGACAGCAATTCATCATATACTGATAGATCAAAACAGACAAAGGCTGATAAATACAAAAATGTTAATATTCTTCTATTAAAGTGGTTCAGAACATGGGTGTACCTATTTCCAACAGTACTGCAGGCTGACTCCTTCAGTCTGCCCATCTCAAGGAAGAATGTTCCCAGCACACGGTGCCTCCCATCTTCTTCCAGCCCTCGTTCCAGCATACGCACCGTGTCTAGGTCTAATCCCACAGCTCCTTATCCAGAGGCAAACAGGATTCTTTCCCAGTCATTTATGTTAATTTCAAAAGAACTTATCTGTCTCTAGGGAAACTGTGGGAAGAGGGCTGCATCATTTCACCAGCAATTCCAGCCACATCCTCGACACCACTGCAAAGCTGCAGAATAAGAAACTTTCGCCTCTGGGTTTAAGTAGTGCAAGCAAACTCCTCTGAGGAAGAAAGAGGCAGGATGCTGAAAGCTGTCTGAGCAGACAGTGTCTCTGGACACAGGTAATTTTGTTTTGTTTTTCCAGGCACATTCTGCTCTCGGTTCCTGCTACTGTCAGCTGTGCTTCAGCAAACATCCCCACTGCTAACTTCCTTTCATAGTTCGTCTTCTCAAAAACATTTTAAGGGAATACTGGACAACAAATATTTTGTGACAAGAAAACCAGCCATAGAAAAGATGTCTTAACATTCAAGTTTATTCAGTGAAATAATCACAGAGCTGGCACATGCAACAAGTCCTGTTCAGGAACATATGGAGACATGGCATAGAAAAATGTCTTCTAATGAAAAGTGTTCACAAATAAAAGGCCGAGGAATAAGTTAATCACACTGTGATTGCATAAGTATGGGAATCAAACATTTGATAGAGAGCTGTCGACTTTGGCAGATGCAAGTCTAACAAGATTGAACAGCTAGCTAAATCTAGACTTACGTAAAGGCCTGACATTTGTAACAGTGAGAAAAACAAGACATTCAAAGGTAAGGAACAGAAGCACTCTTCGTCTTCCCAAAAGTCAAAAATCAGAAACCAGAGCAAATCCCACTAATGTACCAAGCATCACTTGGGTCATTCAACACTGAAGATGTTTATGCCAAGACTGGGTATTCCTTTCCTGACTGGCCCTGATTATAACAGTCTCATGGCCTACAGGGGACTGTTTTATCTGGTCATAGTGGTCCTTCTGGGCTTTCTAATCCGTAATCTAATTTTCAATCACAGAACTGGACTGCTATGTGTTCTTGGTTCCATCCTCAGAAGTGTCATGCGTTGCAGGATGTGGTAAATGAACACACATAGCACTCATTTTTAAAGCTGGCTGGGATGAGATAGGGAGGAAAGACTATTTGTGGGCGGTTTAAATGAATGTACTATACTTAACTCATGGCATCTGTCAGATGACACAGCGAGAGACACATAACAAGGATCAAACAATTAGGATTTACTGAGAAAATACAGTAATTGTACTTGTTTGGAAGGAGTAAAGACGGCCTGCTCCCTCAAACTACCACTAGATGTTTCCTTTCCATTCATGGGTTTCCCCCTAAAGCCTGGGAATGAAATACATATCTGCTGTGTTTAGTGACATCATATTTAAGAACATACATAATTTAATGCAGACCTCTGTTTCTGACTGGCAAATTCTGGTGTTTAAAATGGAGAAAAAACTGAAAAACAGAAATATTTAAGCACAGTCTCTACATTCAGAGCTGAACAAGCTCCAGCTTACTTCTGATCACTTTCAATTCCTCCTGAATTTGCCAGTGTGGAGGTGGCCAAGTGGCTCTTCTACCTGCCCGTTCATGATTTCAGCAAACTTCACAGCTGGCAGGAGGGCTAGCTCTTCCGAAAGCCTGGGCAGATTTTTACAATAAATATCTGTCTGAAGAATGCGTTCTTTGAGGAGTGCCCAAGTCTCTCTTTACATGATTAACAGACAAAAGATGATTTTGCACATTACTTAAAAAGAATGTCTGTGATTAGAAAGGAATTTCACTGATGAAAAAAAGCTAGCTCAGTCAAAATCTACAGAAACTGTGAAATGATTAAATTAATTTGTAAAAAGAGACTGAAAAAGCCCAGAATGTTTGCCCATGTTTTTCCAGTATGGCTCCAGAAAAAAAAAGAATAGTAAAAAACCTTTTAACAGTGTTTCACAGGCTAGATTTTTTTAATACAACTTTCATCTATATAATTCCAAGTCTTGAACAATTTATCTGTAAAAATTTTTTTAGTTCTTCTTCTGAGTATGAATGAAAACACTTAGCACTGCTGTGAAATCACCAATCTCCTACTTTTCATACGATAAGCAGATCTCTATTTATTAAATATCAAACAGTCAAATTTCATTCCACAAGAGCCGTGTGAGCAATTTACCCTAAGTTTTTCTGGAAGGCAGTGCTGCAGTGTTCTGGACAGACAGGCATCCTTTTAATCTACTGGTGTCTGTACTTCATGAGCTTATGAGCGGGTGCTCCTTTAAAACTAAAATGAACGAACTATACACACATAAAGAGCATACTCACAGCCAGTCAAACAACAAATCGCTCAATGAGGTCAGATTGTGATATTACAGCAAAGACTTGACTAGCATGTGTGCATATTACTTAGAAGTTCAAAAAGTCACATACATTTTTACCAAACCAAAAGCACATGTTATGTCTTTATTACTACTCAGTTTTTAGAGCAGTAGCTTAGCAGACAGGAATGAAAACCAAAACAAGTTTATAAAGTCCCATGTCTTTTTCTGTATGATAGATTTAAGCCCCGTGCAGCTCTGTAACCAGACAAAAATTCCCACTCTTTACTCATTCAATCTGGGATTCCCATAAAATACAGACTTCCCCTGCTATAACTCTGAGAAACTAAACCCCAAAATTATGCAAATCACTCCCCAAAACATATACCTGTCTGTCTCAGAAAAGGAAAATGAAAATAATTAATCTACCATACTTTAAAATGTACATAATTATTTTCTCTCACTTCAGTTAGCACAAGAACAGAAGTCTGTCTGCTTTGTGGTTAAGCTGCAATGTATTCAGCAAATTTACACAGCTCTGCATTAGATTTAAGGCTCTCGAGTTCTGTTCAAGTTAAATTAGAAATTCCACAGTTTTGAAGAAATTAATAATTCCACAAAAAAGAGAAGTGCAAATGTAGCAGTTTAACCACCCTAAAAAAAACAATTTAAAATAAATCCTGTTTGTTAGGTAAGGAAAGGAAGTATAAATGTCATATTTGTACTACCACATTTCCTCAAGAGTGCTGTATGTGGGGAGCATGTCAACATGGAAACTATGCTGTGTCATCAGCCCAGAGAGCTATGGCTATCTGCAACTCCAAAATGCCCAGTCCTAAGCACAGTGCAGGCCCTGCTGCACCCATCTTCCCGGATGCCCAATCTGGAAAGGAATTTTTGTCACCAGATTGCAGTATTTAGAGGGGGATTCCATGGTAAGGACCAAACTGTGTTTCCCAGGTGAAACTCACTGTCCCTAGGTCAGAGCTTGTTCTGCCCCTCTTTCTCACAATACTGGGTGAGAATATTTCACAATATTTCACCACGATTTCTGGGATATTTAAAAGAAATCTCCACAGTACAGTCTTGCTGTTGGCCTCATTCCCCTTTGCAGGGCCACGTCCCTTGGGTACCCACTGAAAGGTGACCCACCAAAATCTTCTACATAGATAGGTGGTTGAATTTTTCAGTGGACGGAGGCTTAACAGGACTCTTTCCACTCCTTCCTCTGCAAAGGAAAAGGGTCATCAAAATGCAGTACCAAAGGACATCACTTCATCTGGACTTCTGTGACAGAAGTAAACAGGGCCAAGTAGGAGCTAATGCTGGTTTCCTCCAATGTCCCCCCTTGCACTGTCACTCCCAGCTCTACCACCAGCTGCAGCACCATCTTCTCTGGATGTGCAGGGCCACTGACACAGAAAAGTCCTTGTAGTCCTCAGTACCAAATTCAGAACAGGGGAGTACCATCCTAATTGAACCAAGTGTATCTAATGAACAAGGCTACAAAGACAAATTTTAAACTGATATAGTTGCCAAAGACAAATTAAAGTTACTAATTTCCCAAAGAAAACAAACTGCTAAATTGTATAAAGTCACTCAGTGCTACTTCTTTAAGATACACAATTACCTGTGGCAGCAGAGGAACCTCTTCAAACTCTGTGGCATCCTTAGTTTCAACCAGATGAAATTGCACTGACTTCATTTCTAAAAGATGGCTCCCACTGCCCCTGCTCTGTCTCTGAGCCCACATGTTCCTTCACTGCTTACCTGCACAACATGCAGCTGGTGAGTCTTGGGGCAGTAAAGAGCCAGCTGTAACACTGGCTCCTTTTCACTTACTCTGGCAAACCCCTGCCAATAGCAGCCACTCCTGGCAGGTGCTCAGTGATGTCTCAGTACTCTCCTGCAGCCATTTCATGCCAAAAGGCCTGCAAAGGTCTGTTAGAACAAGCCTCAGCCTTCAGAAAGCTCCACAAAGTCTGCCAGAAAGGAACGCTATCAAGTCGAACTGCCAGCTTCACTGTCATCTCAAGGCAACAACTTCACTGCTTGCTTAAAACACTGCACATGTATGCTCCTTCTGGTTAATTGGTTTTAATGGAACTGCTTATCAAGTACTTTCACATATCCCCTTAGTCCCATATTATATGGAATACACAGCTCCAAACTACAGCAGATTACTTTTTCCTAGTTGCTGTGAAAAACAAAAGTAACTGAAAGAACTGTAAGAACTGCAAATTACACTAAAATCTGATTTTACTTACAAAGCCTGCACTGGGCTTCAGTTTGAGACAAGAGTAAATCTGCACCTTAGTTTGTAAACTGTATGGAAAATATCAGGGGGAGGAAAAAGTCCCGAATACTTAACGCATTCACATCAACCAATAACTCAAACACGAATACTTATGAAATTCTTTTTATTTTAAAGGGTATGAACTGAAGACACAGTTTTCAGCCTGACTGTGAACAAGGCTACAATAGTACAAGACTTGACAGCAGCCAGGGAAAGGATTCAGGCTATCTGAAATAGCACAAGCTTTCCCAAGCAGCCCTTAGCATTCAAACAACAAAACTATCACCAACTGAAAATTAAGCTTTAGATCTGCAGTCACAGATAGAATTACAGAAACAAAGAATCATAGAATCACCAAGGTTAGAAAAGACCTCTAAGATCATCTAGTCCAACCATCCACCTATCACCAATATTTCCCACTAAACCTTGTCCCTCAGTACAACATCTAAATGCTTCTTGAACACCTTCAGAGATAGTGACTCCATCACCAACCTGGGCAGCCTGTTGCAGCGCCTGACCACTCTTTCGGAGAAGTATTTCCTAACGTCCAACCTGAATCTCCCCTGGTGCAACTTGAATCCTATAGTCCTTTAGTCCTATTGCTAGTTACGTGGGAGAAGAAGCCAATGCTCACATCACCACAGCCTCCCTTCAGGTAGATGGAGAGAGCAATAAGGTCTCCCCCAAGCCTCCTCAAGACTAAATAAATCCATTTCCCTCAGCCACTCCTCCTAAGACTTGTGCTCCAGATCCCACCCTCGCAGCTTTGTTGCCTATCTCTGGACAGACTCCAGGGCCTCCATGTCTTTCTCATAGTAAGGGATCCAAAACTGAACACAGTACTCAAGGTACTCACCAGTACTGAGTACTGTAATACTGAGATAACAGAGTACTGCAGGACTGAGATAACATCACTGTACTGTGGCTTTGCCACCATTAGACTGATAGTGCCAGCTGGTAACATTTCATCTGAAAGCTCATGCAGATTACAGACGATTTTCAAGTTAACATGGAGTTGTGTACACACAATGGAAGGAACAGTGGAGAAGTCTGAAGTTCTTACTTGTCTAAACAGGTCCATATTTAAAGGCTACATTAAAAAGTCTGATGTTGACCTATATGCAGTTGCCAGCTTATTGTAAGACCAAATTTCCAATACAGTGATTCAGATCATCAAGACGTTTATCCAGTCAGACTGGATTCACTCCAACATTACAGATGGTCAGTTCAAAAGTACCTGTAACTGAATCTCACTATAATCACATCCTGTTTACCCTACAGCTGTGTCTGACCAACTTCATTAAAAGAATGATAGCAAAGCCCCAGAGCAAACTGAAGCCCTAAGCAGACCTCACCTTCACAATACTGAGCCAGACTTTTCCCTCTTGTAACTCTTGTGCTGCCCACTGAAGGTTACTGGTGTTGCTCACTGCAGTAAGGGTGGACTTCAAGTTAGGACTACACCTAGCAATGCTGCACAGTGAGGTTGTGAATGCCCTCTTCCTGGAAGCACTCAAGGCCAGGCTGGAAGGGGCTTTGAGCAACCTGGTCTAGTGGGAGGTATCCCTGCCTACAGCAGGGGATTTGGAACTAGATGATCTTAAAGGACCCTTCCAACCCAAACCATTCTATGATTCTATGATCTAAAATGATCTGCAAGAAATAAACAATAGACAATTACTATCTATCTAATCTACTTAACAGGAAAACTCAAACAAGATCACCTCATTTGACAGCTGGAGTCAAAGTCTCACTGAAAAAAAAACATTATTAGACCCCATATTATGTTACGAAAAATAACACACAAAATAATGAACAACCACCTTTGCAGAAGGAATTTTCATTTATTGGCCAGAGACCTGACTTCCTTTAATTTCGCTGCCACAAACCTGAAGCTCTCCCTGTCACCTTCTAGCTTATATACTGCAAGTATGCCCCTCTGGCAATCTTGAATCCCTCCTGAATGGGGTTCATTTAGTCCTGTTCTCCTTGGAATCAGGGCAGAGAAGAAACTGAAACAGATGAGACATAGTGGATAAGAGGAAAGGTGAAAGGAAGCTACATAACGTGATTTCCAAGGAACCTTTCAGGGACAATCTTCTGATGAGAAACTACTGACATCCCAGATGTTTCCATCTGACAGTTTAATCCTGTGATAAGAGGCAATTTTCAAATACTACATGCACTGCTAGTCAACTTTGGGAAATTCACCAATGAAACAGTGAGTCCTACAGTTTTAAAGGGTATCGTATATATGTGCACCTGTGTATGTGTTGATGTACATTCTTCACAATGCGTACACACACAGACACATATAGAAACACATCACATATTCTCTTTTTAAAACTGTGCAAACCTAAAGTATCCCTAAAGATCGTGCACAACAGCCAGGCTTTCTCCAAGTCTTCCCACATGTGGTGCTGTCATAGAAGCAGTTTACAGAATGAGTCTGCTAAACTGGATGGGATCATTCCACATGAAAACATGTTGATAAGTAGGTTAAAACAGAGGTTTTCTCTGAAATGGCCAGCACACCTCATTTTGCAGTCATCTCTAATGCTCTGTTCCCATGTTGTCTAACAGCCCAAACTGTCAACTTCAGTGGTCAGCTTTCTACTGAGATTGTGCACAGATCTTACTAAGGACCAAGGAATGTCTAAAGAGGTAGAGAGAAAGCAGATGTATCTGCTCCCATGCTCACACACAACAATTGCTGCAGCACTGCCCCATTCCTGTGCTGTAAGCAAACTGTCACATTAGCCACCTGAGCTGGACATCAGATCCCTCCATCATCCTAAAAATACTTAGAATTTTAAGTTAAAAATTATCTAGCAAACACCTTCAAATCTTGCATAAGATTTGTAATTCTAATAAAATCAACGACTCATGATTTGTAGCTTCAATAAGTGAAACTGCTGACATCAAATCATTGACAATGGTGAGCTGGCATGATAATTATGCCCATTTATTGTTAGCTAGCCAACTGCCTCCTAGAAATAGAATCAGAGATACAAGGTCTAATTAGAAGTGCCTGAACTACCAGGGTTCCTACAGGAGAAAAATTGATGAGAACTCAGCAGAAGGTTTCTGTTCCAAAATAGGAATTCTAGTAAAATATTCTCTGTGCAGTATTCAGGGAACTAAAACCCTAACTTAACGACAGGCCCCATGAAAAACTTACTACTTGCAAGTTTCGTCCTTTGATTTACAGCTAATACTTTCAGTTCTGTGAGCTGATGTTTTAAGTGCCCTGTAATGAAAGCACATCTTGCAAAGGATCACAGCCATCAGAAATTTGTAAAGAGAAGATAAATTTTACAAACTGCACTGAGAGTTTCTGAAGTACAATCCAGTTTACACCTCAACAGGTAATGAACAATTAATTAACCCGCATTTCTAAAAACACTTGAAATTTAGGGCATGAGAGATTACACATAACCATTTACTATGAAAACACGCTTACTGTATCTGTGCAGTACTGGTTTACTTCCTTCTTTGTTAGAAAGCATCCTAAGAAAGTACAGAATTGTACATGAAATCAGAGCCTGAATCTAGGAGGTCAACACAAGTCCAAACCAATTCCTTCAGCAAGCACCTTGTGTCCCTTTCTGTCCCAGTTAAAAGAGAAGGACTGGTGGGCCCCTTTACTGCCAACCTGCATTGCCTGGTTTTAAAAAGCTTAAGCATCTCTGCTATGGAACCTTCTGCATGAAAGATGTTGAATTTAACCCTTCTAAAAGTTGTTATTTTCCCAGCACTCCTGGCTAAGAGTTCCCATCTCTTGTTTTAGCTGAGCTATTGCCATCTGAGTGGTACAAAGGCCTTCTAACATCTCCCACTCAAGCCTTCGTTTCCTCTCTGTGATCTGCTCCCATGTTCTTCTTCTACTTCCATGTTCCCACACAGCTCATGCTGCCATGCTCCAAACCCCATAATCCCATCAGGCTTATTTCTCCAAATTGTCCTCACCTTTTTGCCAACTGCATCACATGAACTTCCCACAAAGCAGAGCTAGCATATACAGAAAGGACTGTCACACAGCCCCCAGAAGTAAAACGTGGCACTGGGGATCACAGAGAGGCACAAAAGCTCAGCAAGCAGCTGGAATGAAGAGCAAAATCATGAAGCTGAGAGTACTGCCCCCCTTAGAAGTGCCTATTTAAGCAGAAGTTCCTATTTAAGCAGAAACATCTGGCAAATGACCTAGAAATCAGCCTGCAAACACCTGTATGCACAGCTTCATTTTATACACAGACAGTAGGCATAATATGGGAAAAGCAAAATCTTTCATTTTCTGTTATTGTAGCCACTGTAAAATTCAGCAGTTATTAAGGCACCCCAACCCCCACTGGAGACATTTGATTACACTTCCTTACAGATCACTTTTTTCTACAGAATGAAATACTACCATTGAAAAACTCTGCGTAAACTGCGAAAAGTCAGCCAGGCCACTGAAATCAAGTACTTCCACCACTCTGACATGAGCATTTATTCATATAAAAATGAAGCTAGTTTTGGTACCAACTGTTCCCACATAAAGGGAACACTCACTTCAATTTCTCCAAACAGAAAAAAAAACAACAAGGAAAGACATTTTTATATCATAGAAAAACACAAAGAACTGATATAACCAACAAGGAAGCATGGCTTGTGTGTCACATTATTAATCTATCTTGACTGAACAATATATATATTATTTTTCTTCACGCTTCTGCCTCCCCTTTTTGTTTGCTGTTGAAGACAAATAAGTACTACCAGCAGTATCTTGGCACAGCCCTTTCACTAAATAGCGGGTACTGCACCAGCAAAACCTTAGACCCTCAGTTACTGTAGAATTCTACTCCATGTCTACTTGACTGAAAGTTCTCAGCTCCAGACATCTGTTGGAAAAACAACTGAAGTTTTCTCTGCTGAAAGTGCCAATGTGGTCAAAGTATTTTAAAATTCTTATTAAATCCTATAAGCTTCTGCTAACCATATATGATGAGGGCAAACATCAGCAGAGACAAAGAATAGAACTTCTGTAGCTTGCAGAGTATTAAAATCATAAGCACTGCTGGTTAAGCAAGGCACACAACAGTTCCTAGCACAGAGTCAAAGGACCATGGGAAAGTCAAAACACTGGTGCTGCAGACTGCTTAATAACAGGAAACAGAAAGTACTTTTGATACACACTACCATATAGGAAGAGCTCACCCAGTGTAGAGCCAGAAACACAAACTTTACTTTTGACACTGAACAGCAACGGTAGTTTGTAAGCAGCAAAAATTTATTCAACTTCCTAGTAATGGAATTATTTGTCTTTCTCTGGTGATAGTGTAAAAGCTATCAGAGAACCCCAAGAGATGACAGTGAGATGGTCAGGGGGTGAGAGCAACACCTACCCAAGGAGGACAGGCTGAAGGAACTTGCCTCAAGATGAAAAGGCTTTGGGAGCCTTCACACCAGACCTAAAAAAAACAAAAACTTTTTACCCTTGAGGACAGGCAAGCAGTGCAACAGGTTGCTCAGGAAGGGGCAACAGTCTCTGAAATCAGAAGTTTTTAGAGTATGACCAGATAAACCCTGAGCAGTCTGGTCTGACTCTACCATCTGACCGTGCTTCAAGTAGGACTTTGGGGACCTCCCAAGGTTCCATTCAAAGTCAAACATCCTCTGGTCCTACAGTGTGTATAACTGACCAGAAACTCAATACATGCAAGGGGGCAAGGACAGAGACAAGACTCAGGAAGACGGACTGGAGAATATGTGTCTTTTGAGAAAAGTCCCTCTCTCTGTTACCACTGCAGAATCATTAACACCAGGCATCCAGACGAACCAAGACTTAAGAAGAAAAAAGGAAAACTCCTGACAACAGAACTGTGAAGGAGAAATGAAGATCTAGAACACAGCTATTTCTGACGTCAAAAAATTGGGGTGAATAGTCCTCACATGACTCTACTTTAGACCCAACCACACAGAGCAGTATCCAGGAAAGCCAGCTTGAAACGGGGATAGGTCTCCAAGGCAGCTTCATGGGCTTATAAATCTGTCAACTGCAGCACCCATAACAGCAAGAACAAAACGGATATCTTGCTGGACATGTTTTAGTCTTCTAGCAGGGAAGACTGCACTGGAAATCCAGGAGGGACTGAGGACAGAAACTACCAAGTGAATGGGAAGCTCCTCCCTCACTGATGTAAAAACAAAGAAGTCAGTCACCAATATCTAACACAATAGGAAATTTCATATGAAAAGATACAGAAGGGACTGGCTCTTTCTGATGAATATTCAGAATTATGGTGTGTAAGTTTTCTTTCTTACAGGATTTTTCAAATTCAGTGTGGGGCTGTACCGTCTCTTGTGTCATTTTGTCAGGTCTCCTAGATTAGCTTTTTATTTACTCTGAAGTGTGTTTTCAGAGAAGAGTTAAAACTGTCAGGAAATAAAAATGCTAAATCTTCTAAGAAGTGAACTATCTTAAATTTAACTGCACTGTTGTGTCTTTGATTGCTTAAGGATCTAAGAGAGGCACATGCCTCTGTTAGTTCAGCAGATAGCGCAGAGAAGGAATAGACATGCTATCAAGGCTCACTAAACCTGCCTGCCTTTTTCAAGTCTGAAATAGAAGCCATAATTGGCAAGCTAAGTACTAACTGAGAGCAACTGCTCTGACTGTAACTTGATTATGTTAATCAAGTAACAGTTTGGGCAGAAAAAAAGATGGTGGTTGGTAGTAATTATCTTTCTCTTCTGCAAGACTAACACAGTTATCATCATCTTCTTCGCTAGCACCCTTTCACTACAGGGGGATCAACTACCTTTTATTTCAAATTGTTTGACTGAAATACAGCTGTGCCTTCTACAGGCAGGATGTTATGCAACATTCAGATTTGGTTTTAATTTTGCTAGTGTTCTGTTCGTAACAAACCCAGCTGGTAACAGGGATTTCTGACACTTTTTATAGCAAGAGATATATTAATCCTGTACATTGCACTCTAAGAGCCTCAATCGTATCTGAATGTGAGAACACAGACTGAACTACAATTTAGCTACTCCTTTCCCAATAAAATCAACACCTCTCCTTCTCACCTTCAGCCAGATCTATTTTTCCCTTTCCCATTCTCAATAGTTCTACAGAATTCATTTCCTTCTTCAGAAGATAGGTCTTCACGTTTTGGTTTTCTTGAAAAAGAAAAGGCAAGAGGCAATCTCATCCTTCATCACTCACTATACTTAAGAATACACTCAGTAAAACCTAGTTCTGATAAGAGTCAATGAGGAATCCACCATCTGCTAAGACTTGAACACGTGACAGGATTCAGCATCCTCTTTATTTGGTGAAGATTAATTTGCGGCAGAGCTATTTTAACAGATTTTTTTTTCCTATATACTATCCCAGGATTCTCTTACTCCTGTTTTACTATGTTTCTGAGAAGATACACATTACTGCAAATTCATGTAATTATTTTTGTTTTTAAAACATGTTCAATATTTTCCATCAATTTTGTAACCAGTATTCCTTCTGCTGACTACTTCTCATTTCTTCCTTCTACTCCTGAGTTCAGGGATTCCATATTTTATTTCCTCTTTTTCTTTCTGCTGGGACTTTTTTCTTCTGCATGGGCAGTTCCTTAATTTTTTTTTTCTCTTCATTTAACAAAGTTTTCCCCAAGAGAACCACCTACACTCAGAAATCCACAGTAACACAAACTGTATTGTCTCCTACCAACTTTAACTCAAATTTCTTTTGCACAATTAAGGCAAACTGATTTAAAATTAGCCTGGGGTGAAACAAATACACATACCAAAACTGCAATTAAACATTGTCAGTGGTTTTGGGCTGGTTCAGCCTAGTTCCATGACTTATGGGGCAGGGGGACTCACAGACCCACACACTGGGAGAGGGGAAAGAGGGAAAAGGTAGGAAGATGGGCCTAAAAACAGAACAGCAGCAACGAGCTAAGGGAGAAAACTATTTTACTAAATATGATAGCAGAATGCGATGTAACACAACATAATAAAAGATAATAGGAATTGAAGCTAATAAAAAAAAATGAGAGAGAGTGTCCAAAACTGAAGACCTTACTCTAATGCTGAAGGCGAGATGACTAGGGGGCATACACCACAGTGAAGAGCAGTAAAAGAAGGGACAATCTCATGACTGGCAAGCAGTTTTATCTTTCCCTCTAAACAGAAATGAAACAGTGAAGTCTTCTGGGAGATGTAGTAGTTCTCTTCTGAGAACAATCCATGGAACTGAAGCATTAACTCTTTAATCCCAGTGTACTACATGATGTTATGATGTGAAAAACCAATAACAAAAATCATAAAACCAGGACATTCCACATCACTACATCATGCTTAATACATCATGTATACAAACAAACAATAATTAACATGCATTAAACACACACATACACGTATATACATGGAATTACTGGCTGCCCTCCCCCAATAACGAATTCCCTTGTGGTACACATTGAACATTTTTCTGCATTCCCCACCAAGTGGACCTGGGTGTCTAAGCAAAAACAGTTCCATGGAGAGGTTTGCCCTTCCCAGAAGCTGGAAAGACCCAAACCACTCTCCCCAGCATGCTCTTTACATTTACTACAGGGACTTTATCTCCTTCTACAGTATGTAGGGAGCTGGATTGGGCAGGATCATCTCATTTGATAGATTCTCAAGTACACACCAACCAGGTGGCTTCTGCCAAATGCTTCTCCCAGTGCTTAAACGTTCCACCACCCATTGCTTTCAACATAGTTATTAACAATCCACTGCATCAATCAATTTTACCAGAACCTGGTGCACGATAGGGGATATGATAGATTCACTCAATGCCATGATCTTTAGCCCAAGTATTTACAAGATAATTTTTGAAATGAGTCCCATTATCTAATTCTTACGGAGTGCCATGTCATCACAGGACTTGTTTCTTGAGACCTAATACAATGTTTCAGGCAGTAGCATGGGGTACTGGATATGTTTCAATCTACCCAATGGTTGTCTCCACCTTGGTAAGCACATAATGCTTACCATTGTGGGTTTGTGGCAGTGATATAATCAACCTGTTATGTCTCTCCACATTTATATTTTTGCCATCATCCTTCCCCCCAGAGAAGTTTCATCCTTTTGTCTTGTTGTGGAGCAAGTTACGCAGTCATGAATAACCTGTGAAATAGTGTCCATAGTTAAGTCCACCCCCCGGTCTCTAGCCTGCTTATATGTTGCATCTCTCACTTGAGGTGGCCTAATTTCTCAACTCCTCACTGCAGCCCAAAAGAACCCATGTCTTCTGATTCAAAGCACTAATTCTTATTCGAACAGCTAATCATGTTAATGGAGGAAAAAAAAACCTCAAAACAGAGTAGCAGACTTCCCTAGAGCTAAGCACATAGTATCATTACAGTGGCACTGCTCCTTGGTTGGCTGTAGTTAAGAGGGGCTGGAGAAGGAAGTAGGGCCTAGAGAAGACTCTAACCATTCTGCTGCTGTCTGCTGCAGGTTCACCCATCAGCACTGCTTGACGATGAACAAATTTAAATATAATCACGTTGTGCTTCATCAGCAAACCCAAGGAAACAAAACCTCCAGGCACTACTCTGCTGTGCCTGAGGTCTCCAAACTCACATTGCTGGCCCAGTGCAAGCACTGCCCATTCACAAGCAGCATCAGAGGCAAGATCAGAGCACAGCTGGCTCCATATTCAATGTCAGGCTGGATAGGGCTCTAAGCAACCTGATGTAGCTGTGGTGTCCCTGTTCATTGCAGGGGAGTTGGACCAGATGGCCTTTTAAGGACCCCCTCCAATTCAAATATTTCTACGATTCCATAAAGCTGCAAGCAGTGACTGTAATAAATGCAAGGTGTCAGAAGTTTCAAAAAGAAAGTGATAAGACCTTCAAGATCCCATTGAAAATTACTTGTATGGAGCTTTTTAATCTGATTTTCTTCATGCAGACAATGGACTGACTCAATTGGTTTGAGTGTAAAACTAAACTCAAGGTTTTATTTCACTATGGACTTTCTTTCCTTCCCTTCCAAAGCCATTCAGCAGATGGAGACCCCACAAGCAGCCCAATTACTGTTGGGGTCAGGGATTTAACTGATCACAGAAATTTCACATAAGCCTGCAATACTGCTGTTAGTATCAGTCAACACTATGCTCTTTAATACTATGGTTTGGACTCTGCAGTTTTTAAGATATGGAACAGATGACAAGTCCCCCCACTGCTCTTTGGTGCAAGAACCAAAATGACACCGTTCTAATGCACAGTAACTTTCACTGGCTTTAATGCTAGGCAATATAACAATTCTTACCAGTACTGAAAAAAATATTCAAATGGTCTTTGCTCACAATGGTTTCAGGCATGTTATAACATCTATCTCATACTGCCTTTTTCACGGATTATATTATTAACATAATACTCTACTGGCTGTGAATCTGCATCCCTCATATATGTTTCAATGAGTTGTCAGACACATTTCAAAGCCATGAAACAGAGAATTATGGGCATCAAAAATAACAATTTATTGTTACTCATCACCTTGGGACATGATATGCTTCAGACTCGTGAAAGCTGATCACTGTCTTCCACTTCCCTCTTTCATAAAACAGCTCCATGTGAACTGCACGTAACCTGCAGAATGCTGACAGCTGTAACACTGCTGCAACTGAAAGGGAGAACTGTAATAACAGAGCTCAGAAAATACATGCAGGAGCATGCATATCAAGTCATACTGCAACTATAGTTTAAAAAAAGCAAACTTTTTTAAGAAAAGGAAAAAGAAGGAAAAAAAAAAAGCAAGCACAGGAGAGAACTTCAAATTCAAAACTGGAACCAGAAACAAAGTGCATTAACTTTTCTGTAGCTGTCTTGTTCCAGAGTGTGACTGAGCAAAACAAAGTCTTTTGGCTTCATTTAGAAATAGAGTCCATATTGTATAGGAAGCAGTAAAAATCTGCTCTCTGGAATTGACTGCAGCTCCACTTGTTTTCATGGGGATGTAACACAGAAAGTCCTGAGCTTTACATAGGTGGTAAATCACAACCCTATTCCAGAAAGCTAATAAGACCAGGGTAAGATCCTGCTTCTCCTAAGCATGGAGAGGTATTAGAAAAAACAAAATTTGTATGAAAAAAAATGACTGAAATGGTCACAGCTGACAGCACTCGACTATTTACTTGTATTTAATGAATCCGCACATACCTGTAATTATAAACTAAAATACAAAGAACAGTCTGAAAAGTACAGGAGAATGTGTCAAAGTCTGTGCTACCACTATTGATCCCATGTCACATAACAGTCACCATAAAAAGTACCAGCAGGTTCAAAACTAACATCCACATCTGAAATTTGTGCTTCCCTTCTCATATAGTATCTGCCACAGATAACAATAGAGAATCCTGAGAAGGTACATACACATCAATCAATTACTAAATAATCGATTTTTAAAAATCTGTTTTAACAGTACTAAGAGATACTAATCACTTGGATGTGATCAGACCAAGAGGCCATAGTCCATTAACATTTTTAAGTTAAACATCCTGCAGTAGAAAAAAGCCAAACAAGCAATGTTTTCATCAGTGAATTTTCTGGTGAAAATGCAGCATTATTCTACATATAAAAACATCTCAGGAATTACCTGCTCTCATGCAAAGAAGCATAGTTTCCACTAGGAACTGTTAGTATTTTTCTACAATAAAACTTTGTTAATGTGTGGGATTTGTAAAGTACTGCTGACATGCAGCCCTAGCAGTTTCTTTTACTGAAGCCATGCTCTTCTTTTTCCTTCCTCATACTCTTTTGAAGTACATGCTTTAGTGACAAAGGAAGACTAACACAGAACACGGTGAAGAAAGATAAACTACCTCATTCCTTTCTTGTATCATGACTTCTTTAGTGACCTAAAACACGCCAAAGGGGAAGTGCCGTAACTCCTCTCAGTGTTTCCAGTTCTGAGTTATGCAATGATCGCTTCCATGAACAGTTTTCTTCCCTTCCCTGGTGCTCGGCAATGTACAGAGATATAAAACTGATTAAGAGTAGCCATCATGGCATTGTTCATTGTACCCCACCTTCTATTAAGGCTGCCCTTAAGGAAAGAGCAAAATGAAAGCAACACTTTCTAAGCACTGCAGTTCTTCAATGATGAAGACTTGCTTTCCCAATAAGGAAAACCTAAAAAGTCAAGTTATTCAAATGCTTGGAAAAAGCCTCAGAGGCCCTGAAAACATAAAAAGTCACAATGTTGTACAAGGGAAGGTGTTTTTGTAGATTAAGTCAAATAGATTTTGTAAACAATGTGTATTTTATTAAAGACTACATTATGCTTCCATGTTCTTTACTATCTAGAACTGCACTGGTCTGCAGAGCAATCGAGTGGAAAAAGCACCAGACAGGCTATCTTGTTTTAAAATCTAGTCCTAATCAAACCTATCCTCAGTGCCTGTCTGTGCACCACACATTCACCTTCATTTGCAAAGGCTGCTATACTGATAAAGAGGAGGTACGCCTTCCCCAAAGCATACAAACAACATCCAAGCTACGGAGCTCACAGGTCCATGTTCTAACAGCAATTTTTGTCAGGTTACTTTTCCATTAATAATACTTAAAAAAAAATAATTCCTTGCCTGATACTTAGATATAACTAAAATATAAATCATTAACAGATAGAACCTGTAATATCTAAAAATTAATGCAATGTACCTTTGCAATATCTTACCCACAATTGCTAAGTTACTTATGTGGTTTCAATTGTACCATATGTACCGCATGTCTTATGTTTTATTTCTTTTATCACACATTAATTCACTTTGCATCCTGTCTCTCATTTTTCTGAATGATTTACACGTGCAACCAAATATGCATAGCATGTGTTACGAAAGCAAGCCGTATCTGACTGCCAGCAGCCTCTCTCCACTATAATTTATCCAGCTTTCTTAAATAAGAGCATGTACATCACACACACAACTTTAGACACACAATCAAGTATAAAATTTATAAACTTGGTTCCCCAGCCTTCTTTTTACTTGTAACAAGGTATGCCTCTGCTGCAGAGCATCAGTGTTTATAATGCAACAGTAGGAAAAAAAATAAAAAATAATTCCTTGTAAGTTATTGACAGATGAGCTACAACCTACCAGGGGATAAGAAAATACCAGGTGGAAGAGGAAAAAAAATAATTAACCAAATGCTGTACTCAAAAGCATAACTTTCCCCTTCCTGTGCCACAACATGCTCCTCTTGCCAGGTCCTGTAGCACAAGCATGATGTAAGCAGACTTTTCGCACTTACCTACAGCTATCCACTACATGATGCCTTATGAAAATGGTTGGGAAATGCTACCAGCCTACAAAGTGCTAACAACATGGAGATGAAGAAATGTCAAACTACACCATTTTAACACACAGGAAACAGTTTTTATTTGCTTTTAATCTTGGTACTGTTTAAGATTCCATGCTGTACCGTGAAGAGACAAAAGCCTCCTGTAAACACATTGGAAAACTGACAAAATATTAAAAGAAATTTGGCTTATTTTTTCCCTGAAATTTGAATACCTACTTAGTTTGTAAACTCTGTTAGCTGAAACGAAAGTATGGGAAAGGACACTGAGGCCCCAGACAATTTGATTCAATCTATAATTAATTATTCCAACAACTCTTTGCAGATAAACTTAAGCATTCAAAACTTGAATTTGAGGAAACTTTCCTTGTTTTGGTAAGAACTGCATTTTCTTCACAGTAGAAAATTAAGCTCTTGTTAGGCAATTGTATCTTAGAAAAGTGACCAATCTCCATACCCTGTCAGTTATAAACTCTAGAAGTAGTTCAGCTATTTGAAAACAAGTGATCATTTCAAATGTAATTACTTTGCCTGCTTCCAAATTGTCTCAAAGCATAACATGTTACAAAACAGGAATGCTGGTGTAACACAATGGAAAGTACAACAACAGCAGAACAGCAAGGTCTCAGGCTGCAGTAAGCGAGCAAGGATTTGCTCAAACTCAACAGTCATGGGCACAGAAATAAAGGAAAGAAGCTGCTTACCCACAGAAGGCCTTAGGTAGGCAGGGATCTCCAAAAAGATCCCCTTGCCTCCACTGCCAACCCTTAAATGAGGTTTGGCTTTCCCAAATGGTAGATCCTGGCTCCAACTCTTCTTGTTACTCAGGTACATTGCATGCACTTGAGCTCTCCTGGGCCCTGCCTTTCCACCAGGAGCTCAATCACTATTTCAGGCCATGACTTAGCATTTCCACTACAGTAGGTTTTGAGCTTATTTTTGCAGCAAGCATTCTTAATTCAAAATAGATGAGACTGCTTTTTATGAATGCACTTCCAGCTGTGCTGCTGAGAAAAGGATATGCAAACAGCCAGAAAGTCTGTTTCTTTTATGCTTTATAAAAACACACAGCGCTTTCTTGTTCTGCAGTCACTTAACAGTCTGCAAGACACTCAAACAGCACACTCACTGTCTGCACACAGTATATTCAAAAAAGTTCGCATTTCAGTATTTTCATAGGCAGCTATCCTGCTCAGTCTTTAGCTGACATGTTCACTGCCGTTCCCTCCCAACCACTGCTTTGGCAGACACTTTCACAACACAGCAACAGAGACTTCACTGCCATGCAGTTCTAGAAATACTTTGTTCAGCTACACTTCAGAGCTTACTTATTCTACACAGGGCAGACACCCAATTTGAAACACACTCATTTTACAACTGCAATTACTGGATATCTAAGTTATCGACAGCTCAGTTCAAGTAGTTACCAGATATGCCAGAGTCCACACATACATCTTAGTTTGGGTCACTGTTCAAAAGGTAGAAATACAAAATGACTTATTTACAAGTCTTAGCTTTACTTAAAGTAGAAGCATCTCCTAAAGTACAAGACCATAAGAAGAGATCAATATCCCTTCTTTACATACAGGCATACAATTCTGCTCTTATGTCTGTCATAGAGGAGCACCAATCAGCCACATTTCAGTTCAGTTGCGTTTTAAAGCATTACTGGAGGGAACAGACTCAGGATACTGATGCAACAGGACTTATTTGCATATTCCTTGTTCTTCGGAATAAAGCAAGTGAAAGGATTGCTTTAGCCCCTATAAATAATGTCATCTTCACATTTTTAACAATTTGTAATACACGGTGCAGTAGAGTCAAACAATATAATCACCTTTTCTCACCTAGCCTATTTACTATATTAAATAAGCATTGGGGCTGTGAGACTGCCTGCTTACTCCCTTGGACAACAGTGGATTGGGAAAAATATGATGCAGTTGGTGCTTTCTAATCAATATTTGAAAGGTAAACCATATTCAAGCCCACTCTGATCACTGTAATAGCAAATCCTAATCAGTGAGACCCAAACACTCACAATCACACACTTTACAACTGCAAATAAGCTATGAACTAGTGTTTTAAATCTTCTTGCCATCAGATTTTACACGCATGGTAGCTTCTCATTAGGAATGAGAAAATTCATAATTACAAAGACAGAAATTTTAGTAGTCAGTCAATAAAAGCAGGGACAAAAGCAAAGCCCAAAACAACTTTGGGGGGAAACAAGAGACATCTTAATCTTTTGCATTCAACTGCTATACTTCTATTAGCTAGACCAGCCATTGTAAATTACACTAATTAAAAATTGAAGCAATACTTAAAAGTTGTTCTGCCAATAGAGTTTTCAACCCCTGAAAACATCCCTAAACAAAGAACTGATGGCAGATGCTAAAACAGTTCCTAAAGAAAGCAGAAATTATGATAAATTAACAAGTCCCAAAGGGCTTTGGGAAGTCTCACACCTGATTTTTTAATGAAGTTCAAAAAATACCTAGGTTTTTTAGACAATCTATTAAGGTTTGACAAAAGCAAGATCGTACCTCTAGGCACACTATTTTACAAAGTGCTCACTTGCACAAACTTCAACCTCCATTCCCTGTCCCTGATCTCTGAATAATCAGGCGAGCACTGAAAGCCAACTGCTAGCTCTCTGGAAACCCATGTGGGTCAGAACAGTGGACTAGGTCTTACGTATTGTTACCAACTAACAATAAACCCAAAGAATGCAATAGCAACTTCTGAAATACTGGGTTATAAAGATAGATTCTGTCTTGAAATTAGGTGAGAATCACACACATCTGAACAAAATTTCAGTTTTTATTTTATTTATTAATTTATTTTAAAGAATGAAGTCATAGAATAGAATCATAAAGGTTCAAAAAGACATCTAAGATCATCTAGTCCAACCACCAACCCATCAACACCAATACTGCCCACTAAACTATGTCCCTCAGTGCCACATATCCACATTTCTTGAACACCTCCAGGGTCAGTGACTCCACCACTTCTCTGGGCACCCTGTTCCAATACCTCGCCACTCTTCTGGAGAAGACATTCTTCCAAGTATCCAACCTGAACCTTCCTTGGAGCAACTTAAGGCCATTCCCTCTCATCCTATTTCTGGTTACCCAGGTAACTAGAAGAGGCTAACCTCCACCTTGCCACAACCTCCTTGCAGGGAGTTGTAGAGAGCGATAAGGTCTAAACAACTTCAGCTCCCTCAACCACTTTTCCTAAGACTTGTGCTCCAGACCCCTCACAGGTCCACTGCCCTTCTCTGGACACACTCCTGGGCCTCAATGTTATTCCTGTAGTGAGGGGCCCAAAACTGAACACAGCACCTGAGGTGTGACCTTACAAGTGCCACGTATAGGGGAACAATCACCTCCCAGGTCCTGATGACTATACCATTTCAGACACAAGCCAAGATGCCTCTGGCTTTCTTTGCTATCTGGGTACACTGCATCTTCAGCCAGCTGTTGACTAATGCCCCTAGATTGTTTTCTGCCACACAGCTTTCCTGCCCCAAGCCCGGGGCTGCACTGCATGGGGGTTGTTGTGACCAAAGTGCAGGACTGAGGACATGCTCTTGTCACAGGACAAGCTCTGGAAAGGGGGATTTGGAAATCCTAGGAAAGTACAAAGTAGTCAGGAGTAAACATGGGCTTTAAGACAACGCAGGTAAATCCCACACATACAGCTGAAATACTAACAGTTATATTTTGGATTGGAATTACAGAAGAAAAAGGCCATTGCTCTAAGCCTCTGTGACAATGTAAACAATTGTCTGATCTTTTCTGCTGCAACAGCCCCTGTCCTTCCTTCATAACATTAAGGATTTAAAAATAAAAAGCTAACATAAATTCCTTATCAACACTTACTGAAGAATAAGTTCTCTGTAGCACATTCAGGTATCTTACAACAAACCATCAGCTCATCAAATGCATGTACCATGAAACACAAATAAAGAAATTTTGGAGTTGTTCACTTTGTTCATATTTTTTTGGCAGATAATATTTTTTCTTCTGTAGGCTCAAGGCAAAAAGCAGCCTTGGAAACACTTCTGTTTAAACACGATCCCTGGACACTACCAAAGACTGCTGTTGGGAAAAACTGAGAGGTATCTGTGTTTATTGTTCAGATAAACGAATTTTAGATCGTTTATTTATTCTGTTCCAAGTACAGTCTGTGTTCAAGTACCACCACCTTTACTATTTTGCAAAAAGGCGAAACAGCAGGTCACCACTGGCAGCACAATTTTTCTTTTCTTTTTTTTTTTTTTTAAACACAGCACAGCATACAGACTCTTGTTCATCGCTGGTGAAAATGCACAGCTAATGGTCATGGCTACATTGAAAAACAGTGTTTCATAGCTGAGAATTTACTCTACCAAACAGTGAGTGTTACTGTGCTCTTCGTATGTATTGTAGTTTTCATGGAAACAAATAGGAAGCATTACTTTTGGAGCAACCCACAAACTTGACGACATAAAATTTGGGTGATGCGGTCCTGGCACAGGCTGCCCATAGAAACTGTAAATGTCCCATCCCTGGAGGCTTTCAACGCCAGGCTGGATGGGGCCCTGGACAGCCTTAAGTGGTGAGTGGCAATCAGCCCACAGCACGGGTTAGGACTGGATGAGCTTCAAGGTCCCTTCCAGCCCCAACCATTCTACAGTTCAATAAAAGAAAGATGCTAACGCGGCATTAAATAACATTCTCAAGATCAAACCCACTGGTATTGTAGTATTCTGCCAACCAGCACACAGTACGAACAAGAAGTATGGCCAGGTTATATTAATTACAGAATGGGCAGATCAGGCTGAATTACACATCAACACACAGAAGTAGCATTGCCTGACATATCAGACGTAACTTTTACAAATCAGTTTAGCTAAATCAACACATTCTGCTGTCAGTTGAAGGTGCAGGTGCTCTGAACCTCCCCTGGGACTACACAGGAAACCTAAGCTTAGAATTCAAACCACAGAATCACAAGCATTTCTTTGCTCACACGGTTACACAGATCCTACGCTGTTCCCCTCCCGCTGCTGGAAGTGCACATTACACCAGTGAGTGTGGACCACATGGTGAACTGCAGATCTGCAACTGATCCCGCTAAAAATAACCTCCCTGCCTTTTGGGGCAGGGGGAAGTTGCACTGCTGTGGTCTCAGACAGCTCAGCTGATACAACGGACTTGCTAGAGGTAGAGTGAAACAAGTCACAGGACTGCTGAAGGAAATGTTCCTGTAACATTACAAGGCAGCAGGTTTTGTCTTTCAGCATTGTATCCTGTTTGTTTTGTGTTTTTTTTTTCCAGATCTGAGATCTGTCAAACCAAAATTTCAGCTTTTTAACAGACAGAAAAGAAGCAGTGTTGACTGACAATAACAAAATGCAAAGCAGTACTTTATCTAACACATGCGCTATTTCATTTTCTTTTGCAAACCTCTCATACTCACACACATCAGGTTTGACCCTCACACCTCTCAAAGAAGGTGATGGGAATCAGTGTGGTGGCCTACCTGACTTTTGATAGGCCTTCAATGTGTTCAGTTGATAACTGTAGGAAAAAAAGTCCATTATAAACTAGATAAAGAGACATCTAAAAATAGGCTAGGTAAGTCAAACACCCACTAAAGAACATGCATGGCCTACTGTGACTTTTTCTGATGTTGCAATTTGACCATTTAAAAAAAAAAGTATTCCCTGAGACAGAAGGCAACACCTGAGCTGCAGAAGACAGAGGGCAGGTAACAGCTCAGGCCACTTTAAATGCAGACATTGTGGTCACAGCAGCAGCTGAACAGTGGTGCGCTGCTTCTCACTGGTCCCACCATAACAGGGACTTTACAGCAAAGGAGAGCCATGGTGTGTCCTGCTGCATCCTCAAACTGCTCTTCTGCAGCAGGGATGGAGGGTTTCATACCAGATGTCCCTCATCCCTGTAAGAGATGAGCCAAACAACTGCTGCCTCACACCCCCATGAGTGTTTTACCTGATTTTACCAATGCTGAGCCTTCCAATACAACAACCTTAGCCAGTACTAGGATGCAACCATTTCAAAGGAGTAACCTGTTTTTAAAAGACCACGTTTTTAAAATACCAACAACCGCTCTCACACAAAATTAATAACTACTTGTATTTCCAGAAAGCATAAATATTTGCATGGGGTGACCTCAGCTCCTAGGTCTGATAAGTAACTAACCCTTCAGTGTACATATTTACGTTGGACATTTTAGATTTGTTAGGTAATAAGAGTAAACTCACAGTCTGGATAAGCCCTGCTAAGATTGCTTGGAAAAAGAACTACAAAACTGAGAATTTATCATCAGCCTAACCAAAAATAAACATATACATAAAGTACTCAAGCAAGACCTTGGGACTCATGAAAAGCTATCAAAGTTTTGCTTTCCTAATTCACATTTTAAAGCCTCTCTAAGTAAACGTAGCCGTATTTTACTCGTATCTTCTCATCAGCTTGTATTATTTAAAACATGTGGGACATTCAGACAGATGAAAAAAATAGGTCAGGCTCAAAACAAAAGCCACAACATTCCTTTTTATTAGCAGATTAAACATGCAGAACTGTAATTCTGAATTCCAAGTAAAGGCAACTTAATGAAAACATCCCTAATGCAGAAATAGAAGCTACTTGGGATCGTTGTGATCTTTAATTGCTGTGCTGCCAAACACCTTAAAGAAAACAGAACTTAAAAGTAAGTTTGCCAGTCTCATTTGAAAATGCACAAAAAAAGGTCTACGTTGACTAGTGATCATGCGGGAATTTGTATGTAAATCTAAAATTCTAAAAGAAGACGACCATTGGAAGACCTTATAACAGTCCAGCATGTCCGAAATCCTACTGGGTGGTAAGTATTTGTAAAATCTAGTCCTTTCAAAGATTCTGCTTTTAAGCAAATGGATTCCTTCTTGACACTGAATTTACATTACAAAACTCAGAAACACATTTATTCATCTTCCTTTTAACTTCTGCATAAACAAAGTAATTATTACCAAAATATGTAAAATCCAAATACAATTAAAGTGCACTAAATACAGTCACGCAAACTGAAAGTCCTAAAAATCATTTGATTGCTGCCACCTAACGTTGTTACAAGCATGTTGCAAGGAGATAACCATTTTCTTCTGCCTCAGTCTAACACTAGGACTCAACTACAGAAAGCTCAGGAAGTCACCAACTCTTCACATAATACATGCTCTATAAAGAAGAATAAGCAGGGAAAAATGAAGATATAGTTCTTTTTTCTTGTGACTAGTTTTGTTTGTTGATTCTACTGTAATTTCAAGTACATGCAGGACAGAAACACACAGTTTCTGGACAGAAACCAAAGCAAATCAGAGATGCGCAATCACATCAAGTAACAAGATTTCCAGTAGCAATATTATTACTTCTGTCTTTGCTATTTCTAACTACACAACTGATGCATCCATTTAGGAACACTAGATGTAGAGAGAATGAATAAAGATTGAAAATGAAGATAAACATGAATAAATCTAAAAAGATTGACCATAGTAAGGCACTTCCTGCCCCTTTTCATTTAAAAACTGATAAATGCTGGACCAATTTCAATAATACAGACAGAACAATACAAGTAAAGAGAACAAAATATATATACACACACACACAAAAGTATACATAAATAAAGGGTTTGTACAGATGCACACTTCTCCACTAATCAGAGCTATCACAGCTTTGTTGCCTTTCCCTGGATGCTGCTCCAGAGCCACAATGTACTTGTAGCAAGGGCCCAATACTGAACACAATACAGGGGGATGATCACCTTCTTTGTCCTGCTGGCTACACTATTTCTCATACAAGTCAAGATGCCATTAGGATGCCACTGACTTCCTGGCCACACTGCTGGCTCACATTCAACTGAGCATCAATGAACACTCTCAGATCCTTTTCTTCTGCATAGCCTTTCAGACACAGAAGCTTGTAATGTTGCATGGCAATGTTGTGGCCAAAGTGCAGTACCCAGCACTTGGTCTTGTTGAACTTCAACCCACTGGCCTCAGCCCTGCAATCTGGCCTGTCCAGGTCCCTTTGAAGGGCCTTCCTACTCCCAGGCAGGTCAACGCTTCCTCACAACTTGGTGTCATCCGCAAACTTACTGAGGGTGCACTCAATTCCCTCATCCAGATCATCAATAAAGATATTAATCAGGATAGGCGCCTTGGGGAACACCACTCATGACCAGTCACCAGTACCGATCTCCCCTGAGACTCTTCTACAGATTAAACATTCACCACCACTCTCTGGGCCTGGCCAATCAGCCAGTTCTTTACCCAGCAAAGACTGTACCTGTCCAAGCCACAGGACGCCAGCTTCTCCAGGAGAATACTGTGGGAGACAGAGTTAAAGGCTTTACTAGACAGACTATGTCAACAGCCTTTCCTTCATCAACCAGGCAAGTCACTTGATCATAAAAGATGAGGACCTGCCTTTCACAAACCCATGCTTGCTGGGCCTGATCTCCTGGCTGCCCTGTACCTGCCATATGATCACACTCAAGAAAATCTGCTCCATAACCTTCCCTGGCACCGAAGTCAGGCTGACAGACCTGTAGAGGAGGACCCTGGGTCCTCCTTACAACTCATCTTGTAGATGGGAGTCACACTGGCAAGCCTCCAATCCTCTAGGACCTCTCCCTTTGACCAGGAACACCGACAGATGGTGGAAAGCAGCTCAGCAATCACACCTACCAGCTCCCTCAGCATCTTCAGGCGGACCCCATCTGGCTCCATGGACTTGTGACAGTCCAGGTGGAGCAGTACCTCTCTAACTATTCCCACCTGAATTGTAGGGGATTTATTCTGCTCTCCACCCTGGACTTCCAGGTCAGGAGGCTGAGTACCCCGAGGATAACTGGTCTGACAATTAAAGACAAATGTGAAGAAGGCACTGAGAACTTCAGCCTTTTTCTTATCATGTGATCATGTTCCCTACCACAACCAGTAAAGGACGGAGATTCTACTTGGCCTTCCTCTTACTGTTAATACATTTGTGAAAACATTTTTTGTTGTCCTTTACTACAGTGGCTAGCTGAGCTCATGCTGGGCTTCAGCCTTTCTAACTTTCTCCCTGCATATCCTAGGAACTTCCTTGTGCTCTCCCCGAGTTGCCCATTCCTCTTTCCACAGTAATTAAACTCTCTTTTTCTCCTGGTGTCTCAGCAAAAGTTCCCTGTTCAGCCATGCCAGTCTTCTTCCCTTCCAGCTCATCTTACAGCACACGGGGACAGTCTGCTCCTGCTCCTTTTAAATTTCCTTCTTGAGGAAGTGTCCAGACTTCCTGGACCCCTTTGCCCTTCAAGATTGAGTCCCAGGGGACCCACCCTATCAGTGTCCTGAACAGTACCAAGTCTGCACCCCAGAAGTCCAAGGTAGCAGTTTTGCTGACCTCCCTTCCAACTTCACCAAGAATTGAGAACTCTATCATTTTGTAGTCACCCAAGACAGCCCCTAACAACTACATCTGCTGTCAATCCTCTGTTTGTGAACAGCAGGTGTAGTGGGAACCTCCCTGGTAGGCTCTCTTACCAGCTGTGTCAGTAGGTTAGCTTCCACACACTCAAGGAACTTGCTTGACTGCTTCCTCTGTGCTGTATTGTATTTTCAGCATACACCAGGGAAGTTGAAGTTCTCTATGAGAACAAGGGCTGGCGACTGCATGACTTCTGCCAGTTGTTCACAGAATGACTCGTCTGTCTCTTCATTATGGTTAAGGCAGTCTATAACAGACTCCCACCAAGATGTCAGACTTGCTGGCCTTCCCCCTAATCCTTACCCATAGAGACTTGACCTTATAATTCCCAGCCTTACGCTCCACAACACTGAAACGTTCTCTAACACAGCAAGCCAAGACATCGCCCCTCCTTCCTTCCCTATCCCCTGTGAAGAGCTTGTAGACATCCATTGCAGCTCTCCAGTCATGAGAGTGATTTACCATGTTTCAGTAATGACAATTAAGTCAGAGTTTGCCTGCCACACAACAGCTTTCAAGTTCTCCTCTTTACTGCCCATGCTGCAAGCATTGGTAGATGCACTTCAGCTGAGCAGCTGGCCTCACCTTCCCCCCCCTCCCCCCCCCCCAAACCCTGGCATTCTTCCCCTATGCTCATCTCTAGCAAACCTGGTTTTATCCCCTTCCTCCTTCATATCTAATTTAAAGCTCTCTCAAGGAGTCATGCCAGCTCCCGGGCTAGGATCTGTTTCTCCCTTTGAGACAGGTGGAACCCACCTGCAGCCATAAGGCCAGCTGCCGAGTAAACTGCTCCATGGTTGAAAAAGCCAAAATTCCTGTGATAGCACCAGCCTCTTAGACACATATTTATCAGCTGAGTTTCCTGGTCAACTCAGTATCCACTACTGGCACTGAAGTGATAGAGGAAAACACCATCCCTGTTCCTGCTCTGTCAGCTAATCATCTCAATCCTGCCGAAGTCCCTTTTGATAGCCCTCAGGCTTCCCTCAGCAACTTCATTGCTTCCAGCCTGAACTATCAGTAAAGGATAATAATCAGAGGGGCGAATCAGGCCAGGAAGTTTTCACAGTTAAGTGAAAACATGGGAGTCTAATTTTCAGGATGCATCTCTGAAAACAATGGCACAGGTGTCCAAACTGTTTTCTTATTAAAGAAACATACTACAAATGTTTTAGGAGATCATTTGCAGGACCAGTGACTAAGAACACAATATTCCAACACTTAAATATGCTCAAAAGTAGGGGAGGAATACTGATGTAAGAGAGTTAACCATCA